>JACBWW010000031.1:1007667-1122634 GCA_020086605.1 Lanius collurio | reverse complement strand
AACGATCTCGTGCTAAAGTACATTAGCACGAGATCTAACGATCTCGTGCTAATGGGCCGCCGGGCCGCAGCCCCCCGGCGCGGCGGAGGGCGGGAGCCGCGAGAGCATCGCCCCCGGCGGCGCGGACAGCGAGGTTGACGGCGGAGTTCCGGGAGCGACGGTGGGGGAGGCCTGGCTCCCGAGGCTCCCAGGAAAGGAGCTGAGCCTCCGAGGGCAGAGCCGGGAAGGCGAGCATCCCTGCCACGCGGGTTGACCCACCTACCCACACGTGTGCCCCTCGGAGAGTTCCTCCGCGCCGCAATCGGGATCCAGCACGCTGCGGGAGTCGTGGCCCACCTGAGTGCTCCGCCTGTGTGCTCAGCCTACCGACATTGGCCTCATAGGTCAGCACCTATAGGTCTGATCGCTATAACAGAGAGGATTCAAAGTCTTGATCCAGATTTCACAGAGTTCAGGAGACGAGACTGGGCTGCTTCGTGCCTGGCATAGGTCACAGAAATTTTGATGCAGCCTTTGAAATGGACATAGAAGTTTTGCTAGGGGACCTCATGAAAGAATATAAAAATGAAGAAGTTTGTACCTAAAAAGGTGATTACTTCTTTGTAATCAAACACAGGTAATTAAGTGGCAACAGGTGGTTCAATAACGATGTTCTGTTTAAAAACAGAAAGAGATAATAGCATCAAAGGAGACATATGTTTCCAATGGGGAAAGGTCCCAGTTGCTTCTTGCTCATTCTCAGACACTGATTGTGCCTCACTGCCAGAGTTGGATACCTCAGCAGTTTATCTACCCAGAAAGATGAAGGTGTGATTATCGCATAATAAGCTTACTCATGCTCACTCTGCTCTTGCTGGCACATGCACAGCAGTTACTATGTGATGACAGTCTTCTCTGCAACAATCCAAGTGCAACTTCTCTGCAGCCTGGGGGTCCACTGCAGCCTGTGCCCCTACCTCTACAGATACATGTGCTGGTCAGGGCAAAGCTGCCATGGAAAGATGAAGATGCTGCAGCCTTGGCTCAGTGTGCTTCATTCTCCTCAGCTGTGCTATTAGCACCAGATGCACAGCAGCCATGTGCAATTCCTGCAGAAGGTGCCCTCCATCCATCCATCCTCAGGGTGGCAGAGAGCAGAAGAGGCTAGCCTCTCTGCCCCTTTCCTGCTTAGGACTCTTGGCAGCACCTGTTGTGGTGGCAAAATGGGCTGTTGAAGGGGGGTCATGGCAAGGATGTTTGTCAAGCACCAAGTTTCTGCTCAAACCTGCAGCATCGTTTCAGCTCCTAATTATAGCCAAGCTACCTTTTGGGGTTTTGTTGTGGGCTGTTTTTTATTTCAGAACAGTCTGCTCCTGTTTGTTATCAGCAGTGCAGAATCACTAGTCATGGCTGGATGAACAGGAGTCCTGGTTTTCCCTACTGCACCTGCATTGCTGGAACCATGGCTGCTACAGGGATCGTTCTGCCAGGAATCTCAGAAGTAGCAGGAGGCTGAAATGAACATTTCTCAATAGCTCCATGTCTTGGGAAGTTAATTCCATCAGGAGGTGACATTGCTTCTAGAGAAACTGCCATTTTTGGATTTACAGCTGGTGATGATGAGGCATCGTTGTGAGAAAGTCCCACAGATAAGATTCCTCTTTAGTCTGACTAACACTGGTCTCACCCTCCTTGGGATCTTTTGAGCTATTCCTAAGGACTGTAGCGCCATTTCTGTCTACAGGTAGGTTGTAGCTCCTTGCCTCAATCAACTGAGCATTGCAGAATTTGGAGCATATGCCTCATTAGTGAGAAGGGACTCCCTAGAGCAGGTGTGATTCATCACTTTGGAGAGCACATCAGGGATCAGGGCATGAAACAGCTTGACTAACAGAGGCAATAATGCAGGCAGGGGCCATGTTACAGAACTGAGTAACAAAGCTGAAAAAACTGTGTAATGGGACAGAGTGAGAGCACAAAGCAGAAACCTGGCTGTCCACAACACCTGTATCAGGGTTTCAGCTGGGAACAAACCCCGGCTGTTGAGAGAATCTGGAGTACATCCTCCCACAAATTCCTTTTGTAGGTTCTTCATGTATCTCTTTTTCTAGACAAATTAATCTTGGGATCCCAGTCGCTGCATAACATCCACTGCATACTAAAGAGCTAGTTATTCTGTAGCCAAATGCCAGGGAACAACAGTGCCCCGCTGCACGAGAAGCACATTAATTCCAGCACGGCTGAGCAGCAAGATGTGCAGGGACATCTCTCCAGAGATAGCGTGGCTCCTCTTCCATCTGGCAGCACAAAAGAGGACAGGCTTGAATCCTCAAGACATGAAGATTATATTATGTAACATGCACGCTTCCTGCTTCGCAAGACAGAGCTATGTTAAAACTATCCGTGTGATTCAGTCCAAGGCCAAGTCAGAGAGGAGCCACACTTCCCTCCCGAACCTGGGGGATTCTGGAGCAAGTGAGTAGCCTGAGGCTGGTGGGGGAAGGTTGATCCAATTCCAGCGTGCAATGACAAACAGCACTGCCTGCAAGTGTAAAATCGTGGCTTTCTGTAAGAATGCTTATCATAAAGCATGCCTGTGAGCAAATGCACAAGCATTTTTTGGGGAAGGGTTTGGTCAATCCTTTTTGGCTTCACATGTGCATAGAGGAAATTTTTGACAAAAATGGGAATATTATTAGAACAAACAAGGGCTGCATTGCCTGCCCTGAATCAGGGACTGTATTTCCATTTCATTTAAAGGCCTAGAAAAGGAGTTCAAGATAAAATGTGTGAGCACTGTCCATAAAATAAGTCTTCAGCAAGCTGTTAATGGGAAGGCACAAAATGTCTGTGATGTTTTGCAGCAGTTCTCTTGGTTCTAGTTTCTTAGTCTTTATTATTTCTCTCACCTGCATTTTCAAGAACATAATCATCTAGGGTAAGTGTGATATCATACAAACAATTTACTAAAGTAAACTAAATTCTAAGCTGGTCTCGGCTGAGAATCTGGATACTAATCAGGAATCTGTTCTGTTACAGAAGATTAACTGCCTAGCACTCATTTATGGCCTTTTCCCTCCGTTGCTTTTTGAGGGTTTCAGAAACACATCATGTCTCAATAGTCATACAGATGCCAAATGTTGGTCTTCAGGCATATTGCATTTGGACAGGCACGTGTCTCCTTCAGAGGAAGCAAAAGCACTGACAGTTGGAGATTCTGTTTGCTTGAACACTTGGTCTTGCTCTTCAAGTTTTTCTCCACAGGAGAGGAATAATCCTGACAGTATTACAAAGGCATTATTGTTCCAGCAGTAATCCCTGTGCTCAAATCCACTCTTCAGGTTACTTGCATCCTGATTGCAAAGAGAGAACTTCCTTTTGTATTTGTCAGGATGGTGGCAGATAGATTGGTTGTCACTGTTTTCTATGGCCAAATAATATTGAAGGTGGAAAGGCTGCAGCATGATCCTGTAATAAGCCTACAGGAATGGGAAAGGAGGATGAAGAGCAACGGTACAAAAATAAGTCCACAAGAGAAATGGATGAATGACAAGAAAAACACAGTTGTAGAAAGATCATGGAGAGATAAGGGGCAGAATAAGTGTTTAGGGACAAAGGTGAAGCTCCCTATACATTATAATGTAAACATATAGGACTGGCCAGATGGCCAGGCTGTGCCCACAAAGTTTGCAGTGGCAAAAACAGGTAAGTGCAATCATCAGTGTGGAAGAGGGGATTTGTTTCCAAAGAGAAGCAACAAATTTTTTCACTGTGATGCTTTGTGAGGGCACTGACCTGGGTTTGCATTTACAGCTCCATGTTGTTGGCACATAAAATACCAGTCAGAGAAGGAGACCACATTTCATGCAGAGATGATGCCCCAACCCTTTCTTAGCTTGCAAAACCAAATAGCATGAAAGAAGATGTAACAGAAATTCTGCTTTTCAATGGGACAGATACAACTGGGCTCCCTGAGCTACCATGTGTAGCCTAACTTTAGCCAGACTCCTATGAAAGGACACAGCCTCCCATACTCCAGGCATGTAATAAAAGTAAATAATTTTCCTGGAATTACTCCTCACCCTACCTCCTTCCTACACACCCTTTTTGAGTTTCGGTCTCAATTTACACAGCTAGGAATGCAGATAATTAAGCTGGCTCAGTTTTGCAGTTGTAGAGCCCACGGCTGGCAAATGTCACCTCTTTCATATCAGACATCTCTGTTGTCAAACTACAGTCAACTTCACTGTCCCATCTCTGTAGAAAGCTGTACAAGTGGAGGTGAACCACAAAGCAGGCAGGAAGGAGACATTAAAGGAGAGGTCTGAGTACAGGTTCTAGGAAAAAAAACCCCAAACATCTGAGAATCACTGAAGCAAAACTGATGTGGTTTTAACAGTGGCAGTGGTCTCTCTCCATTTGACAGTCTTGAGGCATAAAATGACAATGTGATGAATAGTAAATAACAAAGGAATGCTCAGTTGGTCAGCTTGTCTTTGGCTTACACTGAGAGCAACAATTAACTTAGGAGGGAGAAAATTAAATCAATTCATAATTTTCCAGTTTTCAGAAGACCTGAGCAAAGCTCTTTGGTAAGATCAAAACTTTTCACAAGCTCATGCAGATGTTTTACAAGCACAATAAACTATGTACATGGTGGAGTCATCTCTTTCTGAAATATGATCTGGACTACAAGATTATGGCTGCTTTTCAGAGTGACAGGTGAACTCTTCAGCTGCATTAAAAAGGATCAATGATTATCAGGTAAAAGGCCTGCCTTTTTTTTTCCAATTAGGAACATTTAATCTTTGCCAGTTAAAAAAAGAAGAAAATAGGTTATTTATCAACTGCCTAATGAATTAGGTCAGGGAATGGAAAGAGAGCAGCACTGAAAGCCAGATACTTGCAATATAGGTTGGAAGTAGTTTAGGGACAAAGCTGTATAAATTGTTATTGCTTGCTCATTGCCTGGCAGCCTGATCTCAGGCCAGTCTCCTGGCAAAGAAGACCTCTTGTATTTATTTTGGGACAGGGTGATCTTCCAGTGAGAAGAGTATTAAGGTGCATCAAGATTATCATACATCAGTCTTCATATTTTATTCTGCCACTTTTGATGCGCCTAAGAAATCAGAATAAAAGTAGGTGCTGCTTTAATCCCTTGACTCTTTCAACACCAACAACTAAAATATGAGCTGAATAACTCAATATGTCACAGAACAACTCAGTTATACAACATAAACTCAGTTATACAACAAACAGGCAAGAGTATGAAATAACTATAGTAAGTTGAAATTCATTTGGGATCAACTGGAGTGAATCACTCATTATCTCCAGGGCAGCTGTTCCCTCTCCATAGAGCTGCTCTCTCTCAAATATTTTATTTAATGAACATTGATACTGGTACATAACCAGCACAGTTTTAAGTAGAATATAGCTCCAGGGAGAGACAGGGTTCGGCACATCTGGTTTATAACCAGAAAGCAAGCTGTTACAAAGGAAGCAGAGGTACCAAATGTGGTCAGGTTTCCGTTAGCAGCCAGTTAGCCTCTTTCAGATGACAAATAGCCCTAGGATGCCAGTGGAGGAAGGACACCTTGTTGTGGCAGCAGCTGAAACAGCTCCTGTGCAAGCATGCCTACCTCCCTGCTGAGCCAGCAGGCTCATGGAGGGAGAGGAGCAAGATGCTGCTACCAGTCACACTGACACAAGAAACTAGACAAAGGCACTGAGAATTCCTTATCTTGGAGACCTAATTTTTTTCAAGAAATAAATAAAAGACACAATGTCCTGAACAAAATTACAGCTTATCACACTGCCTAAATTAACTTTCAGTTTCAGATAAAGCATTTTGTCAACTGTACAAATAAATTCATTGTAAAATGCTTTGTATTCCTCATTTCAGAGGGGTGCTGTGTTTTGGTAGTGGATCTAACAACAACTCATTAGTACAATTATCAAGTTATATTGAATAATAACAACAACTCATTAGTACAATTATCAAGTTGTATTGAATAATGTAGGCTTTTCGTAATTTCCAACAATTCCTTTAAACATCTAGAGAAGCATTTCTATTTCATAATTATTAAAGGATCAAGTTAACTCATATAGAACAAGTAGTTTTATCTGTGCAGTGGCAAAAATCAGCTTTGCAGTTTTCAGACTGTCAGCATACACCAGTGTGTAAGCAGGGAACTGATGTCAAAAGATGAGTTAATGACCATACTGACTGCCCATGATTTTGCTTGAATCACAAGTTATAAATCCTGGTATTTTCCCCCCACAGTGAAGAGTTCCTACAGGGATTTCAACTTTACTGCACTATGGCTTAGTTCCTTTCCATGTGAAGCACAGGCAGTAACACCCGCTTTCCAAAGGGGTTCTCAGGCTTTTGGACTTAAGAGTCTCTGTTCAGATACAAAGGAGAAAGTGTTGCAGACTTCTAAAAATCTTTCAACATAGCATGTACAGAAGCTGGAGGAAACAGAAATCTGCCTCTGGATATGACTTCTAAATGCAAACTGTGGACTTATGCTGTAATGTCCTTTGTCATGTGAGGCAGGTTTTAAGGAGATGTTAATATTTGCTGTGTGAAGCCCAAGTTTACATCTCTCTTTTATCTGCTTATTAATAACATTAAACTATTTTAAAACTGCATTTGTTTACTGGAAAGGCTCTCACTTTGGGCTATCTTTACACTTTGGGCTTTGTTCAACCGGAACAATATATGTCTGAGCAGAATCGATCATCTGAAAAACATGTCCTTAAGTAAACATGAAGGGTTCATATTCTAAATATGCCGTTTTAGTGTGAAGGCTCACTCCTAGTCTTTACTAGAATATATAAACATTGCGAAGAGCCGGCAATTGCCTAAAATAGCTGAATCTGTATAAAAGGAAAGAGAACGTTCATTTACAATGAATTAAAATCTTAAAAACCACAATTTAAAAATCTATTATTGATTAGCGAAAACATCTCTCCTTTATTTCTTTTCAGTAACTTTCTGGGATATCCACTGTCAGGAAACAAGTAGTTGCCAGTTTCCAGGCGTTCTCATTTGTTTATCCAGCTGAGGAAAACCTAAGGCATAGTAGGATCTTATCAACACTGGCACTGTATGAAATGTCTTAATTACCTCAATTTCTTATAGCTTCTTTCACTTTCCAGATGATTTAGAGCTGCAAACAAGGCTCCCAGAAGACTTTATAGAGACTCTGCTCACAACACCACTTAAATAGGTACATGACAGCAAGTCATACTCTTTCTAATAATATCAAATATTTAAAAATGTACATTGTCTGAGCTTAGACATTTGAAACATATTGTTAATTTCCAATGGGTTTATGCATTAAAGGCTTGAGGAGTAATGACACACTAGGCAGATCAAAAAGAGGTTTTTCCTGACACTCTAGCTCTGAAGGACTCAAATGTGGATAAGACTGTTATGTAAGACAGGCTTTTGGATATCACTGAATATCCAATTAAGATTGAATATTAATAAAATACTTAAACTGAAAACCTCCAGCTATTAGAAGGATTAGAACTTTGCAGTGGGCTAGGGGAATACATACGATGTCAAAGCCATTTTCTTGGTTGTGATCAAAGGCAGAAAAGGCTGTGGCAGAAACATCTTAGAAAAAGGGGAACAGAGCTACAGCATCACATAACAATTCTTCTTCTTCTTATTGTTGTTGTTGTTGTTGTTATCAACTACTTGTGCAGAAGAAAAAGGACAAAACTTAGGAGTGCAGCCTAGAGACTGTACCCTCTGACAGAAGGTATCTGCATAAGAGGAGAAAAGCATCTGCTCATTTACACCCCTGTGGCTGTACTGGCTGCCCTGGGAAGAGCATGTGAGAATGGAATTCCCACTCAGTGCTTTTGTCATTCAGTGGCAATATCAGTTCCTCACACCACAGCAGTGGCCAAGAGGAATGGAACATGGATGTTTACTGGGCTCAATGCTACATAAACAAACTGAGGTTTATTAGATTTCTCTTCTGGAGATTGATTCTATTTTCTAAAAACAATATCTCAGGGAAGTGCCCTAAAAGGTATTTATTTTGAGAGCCCAGGCCATTTCTCTGTGATTTTCATGGGAACAGTTGCTCTGATAGTTTCGTTGTGTTCTACTGAAATATCAAGTTGTAATACATTGTAATCAGGCAAATAGTATTTTGAATATATTTCTTACTTACAAGTATCCTCCTCTTGGAAAAAACTGCAGACTAACCCCCTCTGCCAATGTGTCATTCCCACATCATGACTTCTACTGCAGGGAATGCCTGTAGTATGTTCCCTCCCAAGGCATAGCCTTGGCCACTGTAACTGTAAATGATTCAGTTGCCCAGGCTCAGGAGCAGGAACGTGGCAAAAGCCTTCATTGGGTTAAGCAGAGACAGCTGGAAATGCGTCACTAAAAAGGAATAACTTTGAGAGCAGTTTATGTGCACAGAGATTAAGGAATGCCATATGGTATCAGGAATAAAAAGATGCCAAGCAGTGTAACTTCAATGGAAAAGAAGAAGCTACGAAGATGTCCAGAAGTGCTGAAAGTCTGGAAATACAGAAGACAATTGGGAAAACATAAATTGCATGTGTATGCATTATAAATCCATGTTTATCTAAAACCCATGTATGCCAGTAAAAAGGAAGACCATCAGAAACTTTACTTTTCTTAATACTCAATTTTGATGTATTTGCAATGTTTAAGAGGTTCTAGTCAACTCTGGCAGTGAAAACTCCTTAGAAATCCATATACACTATGAGATAGTGCACTTCACATGAAAATTATATGTGAAGATTTATTTTCTTTAGGCAAATATAAAAATAAGGAAAGTGGAGGTGAAGAAATGCATGTGCCTGGCTGATTCTTACCTTTTCGAAGATTACCAAGGGGTGTCTCTCCTGAGATTTTTTCAGAAAATTCAAATTGAGGTCTGTCCTTTTAATAGGGAATTGATTCACCCTCAAAATTTTCAAAGCTGTTGGAAGGTCAAAGAACCAGCCTCTGGCAGTCATCCAGTCCAGAATTAAGTGCAAGTCAGATCTAAACTCCATGAAAACACAAAATACGCCATACAAGAGATCTGAGAGATGTAAGCACATTTAGCTCAAGGATCAAATCATGGAGAACCACACATTCTCTATGATAATAACAAGGATGGACTGAGAAATATTTGGCATGCAGAAGAAGGCACCAGAAATGTCATGGATGAGCTTTGCACATTTTACCAGCAGCAGCAGAGCTTGCACAACATGGATGAGAACTCTGCAGTGATCTATTCATAGGGGGGAAAGTGCAGTGTTGCAGCAGGAAATGAATATGCTATCAGCTTTAAAGGAAATGAAACATTTATTAAATTGGGCAATGGCACACAAGTACCATGCTAGATGCAGTCTTATGTGCAATTAAAAAATAAAACAACAAATAGAGCAAGGGATATCCAGGTAAAATTCAGAGATTATACTGATAAGCCTGTCACTATTAAAGGATTATAGAGGCTAGATATATGAGTAAATAGGAGACTGAAAAACATTTATGAGTAGTGGCAGGACTATTGTTTACTGTGCCAGAGGCACAGCAAGTCCTAGACTTGAGCAAAGGGCAGCATAGGTAGGAAAGTTGGTCCAACACGGAATGCAAAGAAAAGCTTGATACTGATTTTCCAGCTGAAAGACATCAGTTGTATCTCTAAGACTTTCCAGTGACAGAAAGGCTTATTGGTCACAGTCACCAAAGTGACCTAGAAAACCCAACATTCTGCTTTCTCAGTGGTACTGACACCGTTTTCTGTCACTGGGAATAACTTCCAGTCTCCATTATCCTCACTTCAATGATGTTGTGAAAATCAGTATTAAAATAAGTTATCATTTATTGGCAAATATTCTTGATAAAATTGTTGCAGTCAGATGGTAATATGTATTATCAGATAATTTGATCTGAAGCAAGTAAATCCAAATTACTGATGATGAATTAAAATTCTAATTGATCCTTAGGAAACTGTCATTTAGATTTATTTCTTTTTTACAATTTAAAGATACTTAAAAGCAGACTTGCCTGTACCATTGCTGTAATAATTAGCTGAAGCTTTCAGGCCAGTAGTATCTATTGGTTCATAAATTAGTGCCCTCTTCCACCTAACGGACTTCGTATCATTTTATTAATAGAGTTCCAAAGTTCATTACCACTTTAATTTACTATCCCTGACTTGCAATCTTGAGGATTGTTGACAAAGTAGAAATTAAAATACAATTACAGGCAAGACTATGTTAACTAGATAAATAATTCTTGAAATACTATTACAGTATTTACAACGAAAACTTCAACACATACTTTATGTATAATTTTGAGTATTTATAATGCAAGCCAAGAGTCTCTGATGCATCATATTAGAAAACCACACTAATAAAATAGGGCTTTTCACCTGTAGACAATGTATTTAACAAAATAAAAAATGAGAATTAGAACACTTATACTGAAAAAACCTGAAGTTAGGGGAACTGGGGGTTTGAAATAATATAAGGAGATAAATAAAAAGGAACAAACTCAGAAGTTACACCTTGTAGTCCTCAGATCCACCAGCTTTACAAGCATGACATAACACATGTCATCACTTATGACGATCAATAACTCTAAGCAAATGCTCACAGGAGGCTAGGAACACAGGAGGTTGTCCTAGAAGACACACAGAATACATTTCCAACTCTAGGAACAGGATTTTTGCCTTGACTGACAAAGTGACAGCTTGGGAGCAGTTGTAGTAGGTTGAAACAACTTAATCTAGATATGGTATCACCAAGTGGGCTTAGCACACCCTAACAACAGTAGTTTTACACATTGACAGACATAGTCAACTTAATGCTACACTAAATTCTTCAGAGAATAATAAGGATAATTAGCTTCTATTAGTTATAAGTCCTTATTAGAGCTGTGTATCATAGAGTGATTGTTTTGTTAATTTTGATGATGATGATCTGGTTTGAATAGAAGGGTGAGATACTGAGCATTTAAATAATTTAGCCTCCCAGACACAGAAACTCTGTGGAAGAAGCCCAGGAGAAATACAGGTTCATTGAGCAGCTGAAATTCTGACTGATTACTGAATGTTATGCAAGCAGAGCCCCTGCACAGCTCCCTGTAGTGATTTCTGCTGGCAAGAGAGCCTGGAAATTGTAATAAAAAGCAACGCTTGTCCATTACAATGGTAGTAGGGTGAACTGCATACATGTTCAAACAAGATGTCAATGCTAAACACTACTGATTACCCAGATAATGCTTCAGTCACGAATCCCATCCCTCAGCCTGTGGTGTTGTCTCGCTCCCAGTAAGAGCTGGGGAGTAGGAAAGTTTTTCCACAGTTATTCCCCTCAAAGCAGTGCTATTCCTGGAAGCACAGGATGGTCATAATTTCTGAATCTCCACTTGCTGCAGAAACACTGATCTGGAACATTGCATCCTGTACCCCTTGGAACAGCAAATGTTTTACAGGTCCACCTGTGACCCAAGAGACAGGAGGACAGCATAGGAGGAATCATCAGCAAGAAAGCCCTTAATGAGGAAATGAAATAGGTCTCCCTCGGAGAACAGGTTTACTGGAGTGTAACAAAAACAAGCCCCATCCCTCCTCCCCTGCATGCCCATACACACACCCTAGAGGCTTTTGCAAAGCCACAGGAACAGAAATAATTTTGTTTGAATCCATCAAGCATTAAAATCCATTCACTGAGGGATTGAAGTGAAAAATGAGCTGGAGACAGGAATTAGAAGCTCACCGCCTGGGCTGTCAAAAGGGATTTTCTCCAGATAGAAAACAAGCAATTGGAAATGCAGGGAAGTAAATCCTTTCAGGCTCTGGTAGGTATGCACACTCTTTGTTTCCACCCCCCAGCCCTCTTGGTTCTGGGTCCACAAGTCAAACCTGTACACACCTCCTTGTGCACTCTCTGGTTATATTGACCATCCCTGGGATCTGCTTCCAGGGGCCTGCTCAAGAATGTTGCAAGCCTCAGGCCAAGTGGAGTGATGAGATACCCAGAGGAGCCAGCTGCACTTCCATAATCATGTACTCATGGCTACCTAAAGTGCCAAAGGGAAGACCGGGCAGCTGCTGAGAGGATAAACCAACAACTCCAAGAACCATTTTGTCTACTGAGTAAAATTTGTTGAAGAAGAGGAGCAAAGTTGACATTCTAGTTATAATCACTTATTAGTTATAAGCACCTTAATTTACTCCTCAAAAAACCCCAAAACTTCAAAACACTGCACCTCACATTCCTGAAATATGATGTCTTTTTCTCAAGACCAGTACAAATATCTCTGCACCAGTTACATTTTGTTGATGTTTCATAGGTTTATTTGCAACCATAAAAGCCAAATGTCTACTTTTCCCAAAATGAAACAGACATTACAGAAAATAATGTGACAGCTAGGAAGAGTTTGGACTACTGTGCAGAGGCAACCTCCAGTCCAGGTCATGAGGTGCATGTCACATATCTCTCAGTCTTATAGCTGGACTTCAAGAACTAAATTATCAGTGCAGCACTGTTTGGTTTATGCAAGGTAGACTTCCCCTTTAGTTGGTTGCCAAAGCTGAAGGCAAGAATTATTTCTAGCAAAGCTTCTGTATGAAGATAACACAACCCACTGTAGAAAGGCTAGTTGGGTCCATAGCACAGGGATGTAGGGCAGCCAAAAGAGAGACCACCAAGGAAACCTCTCTGGATCCACCAAATGGCCTTAACACAGTGTTTATACTGATCAAACTGTGCAACACCTGCACACTGCTGAGCCAATTGTCTACTGAATAAAGAATGGAGAGGAAGAAGGAAGTAAAGAGGAAAAAAAGAGAAGATGAAAGGCCAGATATGTAGCATTTAAACCACGAGAAGAAGCAACAGACTGACAGGAGATAAGGAGCCATCTAACCACAGCGTAGTTCTAAACACGCATGCAAATTGGTTTAAGAATAGGACAGAGGTAGAACAAGAACAAGGTAAGCATTCATGTTACAGGATCCCTGGTGCTTTGTGGCTTTGAATTCAAAAGCCAGTTAATAAAACAGACAACTTGAAGAAGTTTAATTTGACATAACATTTTTGTGTGTGCTAATATGCTTCAAGAAAAAGCCCACAGTTACCTAGATACAAAGACATATGAGTTTGTAGTAAATATTTTCTTTAACACATGCTGTCCTCTACTGTTGTGTAAAATGCTTTCCTATTGTACTATGACTCTGATAATAACACTACCACTTAGGTGGTGTTTCATTGTTATAGATCACACTGTGCTTAACCCAGGGGGTATCATTATCTCTGTTTCACATGTGGAGTCATGGAAGCACCTAAAGATTAAATGAGTCCACAGCAAAATAAGGAAACTACAGTTTTATAGTGTTAGCTTGTATAGCAAAGAAACCTCAAGAAGTTTAAATGGGGTTTGCTGGCAGCATAAAGCCCATTTGAAAACGCCCATGACAAGAGTTCCTCTCAATGTTGAGCCAGGGATAAACAGGACAAAGAAAAGACAGAGGTGATAATGCTATGGCCATGAGTCAGAGAGAATCAGCAAGTGTCAGCTTCAAAGCTACAGTAGAGTTTGTGTTTTGTTCACACTGATGATATTCACAGTTGTCTCTCTGCTCTTTGAGAAGCTGGTGAGTTATCACCAGTATCTTGCACCAGGACCACAGCACCCAGACAGCTGAGCAAAAGACCTGGAAAAGATGCTGGCTGAAGTCAGCTGGTGGCTGTGTGGCTCTAGGGACAATATTGGGGTGGGAGTTGATCTGTATCTGAGAAATCTTATGTGCCATCCCCATTCTCGTCCCCTTCCTGCTGAAGATGCTGCTGCACTGAACCTGAAAGGTCTGATTATAAATAACTTCTCCCTGCAGCTCCTCAGTGAGCCACTGAGGCGGAATGAGTCATCTCTGCCAGCTCCGTGCCCCCCCCCCCCCAAATGACTGCGTCAGGTTGGGAGCATGGCTGCCAAACACAGTGATACACACTGTTCTCTCTCAAAGGGCAGTGGCCTTGGGGGACAGGGACACTAAACAATCCAGATCTACTCATTACTCATAAGAACTCAAAAGCCACATCACTTTGTGAATAATGTCAGGAGGGCTTAGAAACATACACTGGCAACAACTGCCTTTGTCCACACCAGTATCCACACCACTCTGATTTTCAACTGGAGCTTCTAATCCGTTAATTGGTTTGTTATGGAAATGATTGAGCAGATCTCTGAGAGTGAACCTCTCATTCTGCTTACAAAGAACTTTTTCCTTACCAAGATTTGGTGACATTGTTCAGCAATTGGGCTCAGGAACAAGCAAGTGAGCTGACAAACCCTCACCTCTAGGTGAAGTGTGCTACTAGGCGCATCTCTGTATTTCCTATGATAAAATAACATGAGAATTTTAACAAGAAAAGTCAGATTTGCTTATTCCATTGGGAGAGAAATTAACCCAGCTGATAGACAGCTGTATCTCTTTTAATTTTATTGTAGGAAAACAGAATGGTCCTTGGTGTGATTTCCTGACCTTGCATAGGACACCAGGTGCCCGGAGTAAAGAAATTCTAACAATTATTTGTTTGTTCATGTTGACTTTATTCAGAGGCAGACGGAGCTCTCCTGATACACATCCTTTCTCAAACCTAAGACAATAAAGATAGATGTTTCATAAATTTTAGGATAAACACCTATGTAAGTAAGTAAAGCATGAGTCCTTGCCAAGAAAATCACACTAATTTGCTGTGGTAAGCAGAGGCTGAAGGGGTTGGGCACGAGTACTTGCAGTGGGGGAAATAATTTAAACCAATACTGGGTTAAAAGGAAGGAAAAAAATATCAGAAAGGGAGAAAAATACAAAGTAAACGCTAAAGAAGAGCACAAGCAGAGTCCAGAAGCCAGTATTACCATTCTTTTAAAAAAAAAAAACAAAAACAACAACAACAAAAAAAAAAAGCCAGAAAGCAAGATTTGGAGACAGAACATGTATCAGGAAATCTGCTACATTTCTTTCACATGGAGAGTTTAAGACAATGTGATCAAAATAATTCTGGTATGTTTTCCATAAACTAAGTTCGTGGCTGCGTCCTGTGGCTCACTCAAGCATTGTGTGAGAAAGCAAGCTCTGGACAACAGCACACACAATCAACATAATAGAACAGTTCAGTTAAAATCAAACCTTTGCAAGTAGACTCTTGAAAAATAAAATTCACAAATAGCTGTTATTTAAACTGAAAACAAGTAAGAGTGATGAAAATCCACAGAAACAGAATAAACAGAGCAATGTATTTCAGTTCTCTCCATTTGCCAGCTTTCAGTGGTGCTGGCAACAGCACTGTTCCCCAGTCCTGTGGCCACTGCCAGTGGTCCCCAGCGCTGCACTGTGTAGTGGCAGAAGGCATGTCTGCTTCCAGGTCATGCTGTGATGCCAACAATGACAGAGATGGGCAGATTTTTGCCACCATCTGAGAGGATACAGTGTTGTCCCAACAGAGGCAGAGGATGATGCAACTTTACATGAGCTGCCTCTTCATTTTCCCTCCAGTTTATAGTTCATCATCAAACCAACAAGTTAAAAGTTAATGACTTTGTTCTGATAGAGTTCTAAAACAGACCTACTCGGGAATTTTATAGGTTCATTACGTGCAGCTTCATAATTTTTATATTCATGTCTGGGAATATTTTATCTTTGGTGATTTCTTTTCCTAAACAGAAGGGATTTACTCCATAGAAGAATCTAAACCTTGAAAAGATCCCAGTCCTGCCTTCTACCACCTTCTTAGCACTTAAAAGTTATTTACTGGTACCTGGCTCTCATAAAAGGACACTTCTCCTTTCTGCTACTACCTTTAACCTGTCTTCCCTTTCCTCATTGTTACCTTTTCCCTGTCTCCTAATTCGGATACAGAGAACAATACCTGTTTTTTCTTGCAATGTTCCCGTATTAGTGAGCAATAACACAAGAGCCTCAGCTCCCTACTTTTCAGAAACTTAATGCTTTGGTCCTTTGCTGTATTTGAAACTCAGTGCAACTTATTTTATCCATAGCTGTAGTCCTGTTACTTGCCACTTGGATGCAGAGATGGCCGGTGCAAGATACAGGACATATCTCAATACATAAGAGAGCAAATTCTTTCCTCATTTGCAAAGTACAGTTCCAATTACTTCCAGAGGTATTGCCAGTGTACCCAGAGGGAGCATCTGTCCTAACAATACCTGGGAATGCCAATGGCAAAGGCTAGGGAGACAGTTTTATAGCTAAGAGAATGGTAATTCTGATACTTAAGAAGCACAATATATAGTTTTATTAATGAGCAAGAAAATAGTTAATAAAAAGAAAACTAGGGATATGGGAGGCAAGAGCCTTAGTATGGGCTAAGAGGATGGAAGGGGGGAAATGCTAACAAAACACAATCTCTTGCTTTAAATATTTGTAAAGGCCAACACTTCCCAAAATACTCTGTAGGACATGAAAAAAGTCCTAACAAAACACTTCCACCAACACGTATCCTAATTGCCCCAGGACTGTGAGCTGTCATCTTGTCACACACAGAAAACTTGGAAACTAAGGGGAATGAAATAACTCCTGCTAGGACAGGATGAGAATTTGATAGAGCAGCTGAGTGATATAGCTGCTACTTCCTGGAAGGGACTGCCACTTACAACCATCAAACAAGAAACAGTTCCTTTGGTTGAACTGGTTCTTGCAGGGTCTTATCTATATTCTTTCTTACCTGAGACCAGGTACTTCTCTAACATCCAGGTCTGTTTCATCCTCATCAATGTCATTCTTTGACTACTCTGAACAACAGGAATTCCAGCTCCTGAAGTCAAAAAGTGAACAAGGAATTACCCCAAATACATCGGTGGGTTCTCTGTCTTTTAGACTAGGATTATTCAAAGTATTACACATATTTCCTAGAAAAGCAAGCCTTTTTAAGTCCTAGAGGCTGTCTGCCAAACTCTCTAGAAATTTATACAGACTTTCCTTAAACATCCCAAGGGAGGATGTTTTCTGTTATGTCTCACCTTGTGTGGTTTCCCACAAAGATCATGGTGTACAAGGTGAACAGAGACAACCAGGTTTTTATATGCAACATGCCCTTGCAATAGACAAAAATTCATGCTCATCGAGTTCCAAATTGAACACTCCACTTGAAATTTAACCAAAGAAATATTTACACTGAAAGCTTGCAGGAATAGGGGAAGCAGTTAAAAATCCCAACCCAACCCAAAGCAGGTTCAGGTAAGAATAATGGAGAACCCATAGCTCAACTCTAATTTCATTCCTGCATTCTTTCACCATCGTATTTTTTCTCCTTTCTGATCCACTGAATCCACTTTGCTTTCCCCTCCGCCTATTCTACCGCATTGAGCAGAGATGTACTAATTATGCAGCAAGATTTTTCTTAAATTGCAAGGTGGAATGATTAAATTGTGTGTATGAACAGAAGAAAAATGCTCCCAATGGAATGAAAAAGTTAGAAAGGTAGAAAGGTGCTGATGCCCAATGCACATCCAGTTGCTTGGCCATGCTGTATAGGAAATGCCACAGTTAGAGTGCACTGTCATCCAACACAGCTACAGCAGGACTTCAGATAATGACTAGGACATAGCATTTATATTTGCTGTTATTGTTGTTTAAAAGAAAAATATATTCCTTTTAGCCTGTCCAGAAATTTCAGTTTCTCTTAGGATGCAGTTTAAGAAAAATAAAAAGTGAAAGAAAATGATTATTCCACTGTGGATAGGAATATGGAGGAGGTCACCACATGTGTAGGATAAGTATCCTCCTATTGCAAACATGCATCAGTCAGTCACCATCATCCGCTGTGTGGGATAAAAATGCCTCAGACACTGTGCAAACATCAGAATTTCCCATCTAATTTACTGTGCTGACTGCTGTTCAGCAGGATCAGACATGAAGATTAAGGTTTCTTGCTCTTTTGCCAACTGCCCTCTCCTTTCTTTTATTTTCTTTCTTTTTTTTTTTTTTTTTTTTAATGTTCACCTCCTTCCTTTCTCCAATGTTAAAACTCTGAAGAGACATCAACAGAGTAATGAGATTTGCAGAGGAATTGATTATGCTGGGGTTAGAAAATTAGATCCCTCTGCGGAATTTTCAGCAGATGCTCTCCAATACTGCTTTTATGCCTATCTTTCACTGATTTTGTTATACACTATCAGAAGGGCACTGTAGGCTTCCATCTGAATTTAGTGCCAATGCACTGAACAAAAAGTCACTCTGTCCCAAGGGAGAAGGCATGGGTAAAGAGGAACAATGTGAGAAGAGAAAGCAGCACAGGGAAGAAAAGAAAGACCGAGAAATAGTTGAAAAGAGAAAAAAGAAAATCTTTATTTTTGCTCTGCGTACCTTCTCTTGTTTCTTTCCCACACTCGAGTCTCCCTTGTCCCTTTGGGGGGTAGTGGGTTAATCTGGTCTGTAGTATGATGGCTTTAAACTGAAACCCAGTCCAAACCTGACTTTTCAATTTCTAAAGCTCTGGAAGGGAACAGGCAGGAGGTAAGAGCATCCCAGAGGAAGCAAGGCTTCTCTGGCAGAGCTGCTGCAGCAGCAAAGCTATTAATAAATGTTTGCAATCTTTTAATCGCTTTTCTAAATTGCCATAATGTTCATGCAAACCCCATAGTGTGTCAGTGCAGCTGCCTCCTCCCGCCTGCTTCCTCGTGTTCGTGCATGTGAGTGAGGGGGAACATCAGGAACATGCTCAGATCCAAGGGCTGCTGCAGCATTAGAGGGAAATGATTTTGACAGGTGCCTATTTAAATCTTCCCTATTCCAAAGAAAGCCACCCTATTAGTTACATCTATGAACCATATTTTCATCTGGTTTTCCTTCTCCATCAAGTCCCACCTCCTCGATTAAGAGACTAAACTTTTTTTCATTAAAATATCACATCTGATCTGTCAGGCTTGGGACCTGCCACTCAAGATGCCAGGTCTTGTGATGTGATAGCACTGCAGTCTCAATCACCAAGCAATCACTCTGACTTAAGCAAAGATATTCTCGGCCACAGAATATTTTTGTATATTTTATGAGACACACTATGGAGTTTATAGTCACCAGGGTACAACAAAAACATATATTGCTCTTCAGGCTTTTCTACAGGGTCAATTAATCAGAATATAAGTGGGCTGGAGAGCTGTGATCCTATTTATGGTAAGAGATAACATTTCAGGATGAAAAGGATTAATAATTTTAAATAAATTGTCTATTTGCCTCTTCATGTTTCTAAAGTGTATCCATTATTGTCCAAACTAGGATATAGCAGACAAAGCCATCTTCTAACGTCATGGTGGAGATCAGCTTAATCCTTTCTCTGTTCCCTCCCCCAGCTCAAACTCTCGTCTTCATCCTAATTATAATAGCATTTGAAATTATCATGGTTTAAAAAAAGATGCCAGCTTATATAATATTCTTATTGCTTATTAATGATTTCAGAAGGAAGAGCAAGTTGCCTTGCATCCTGGGAATTATGCAAACCAAGGCTGAGCCATACCTTGTTGGACTCCACCAGTTTCTTATTTGGAAGGCTGATGCATGAGGATTACCATGTAATAACAGATGTTAAGGCTTTTAGTGAATGACAGGCCTGCTGCACATACTTGAACAAGAAGACATGACAGGCATCACATTTCACAGTGATTAGCCTTGGGCACTTTTCAAAGGCAGAAGACTCGAGGCAAAGTGACTTTAACCGCCCTGCAAGTGTGATAATCCCCAAGTCGGCACAGCCTGAGGAGTTTGATTGCTGTTCGGCATGGGAGCTTATGAATAATGATACAGAGAACAGCAGACTGCCTATCAGTGACACGGTTACTCAGCACTGACAGCCAGAAAGACAGTCTGCTTGCATATGAAGTTCTTAAGTCCATTACTTAATCTAAAGTAACTTATACCCTGTCCTCAAAACATCACCTCCTCTATAAAGATATAATGTGTGAAAGGCACTAAAGAACTGAACTCGAGATGCAGTATGTGTCCTTCAATTTCTTGTCTTTGTCACTGTGGTATCTTTCTGTTGAAGAATATGGGGTGGAGTAGGAGGGAACATGAACAGGAGCAGGAGCTCTGTATCCATGTTATAAATCCCTGCAATTTTATTTAAAAGTGAGCTTTAATATAAGATGACACCATCTGTCTCTGATACTAAGAGTCTATTAAAAGACTAATGAAGTTGCTTGCCCCCACACTTACAGAGAAAGACCTGCACCCTGCAAGTCCCAAAATAAAAGAGCTCAGTATGTATAATTTAAATAAATTAATTAAATAAAATCATTCTAAATTATTTTGTTACTGTCTGTGATCTGACTCACAGGTGCTGATCTTACAGTTCTGGGTAACGTTATAAAAATAGAGAAACAACAGAGAGTATATATTCTTTTTCAAATAATAGGTTTATCAATGTAGCAATATACATAGAAGTGTTGAGAGCTGAAGTTGAATGTATATTTTAGAGGAATCTAATAAATACTCAAAATCATCTTTTTATGGCTTTTAAAAATCCTACATCTTACAAAACAAGAACTTCATATTTATTGATTGAATAGCTGTCCCTCTGTGTGCCACAAACAAAGCTAAGAAAATTTTTAGTTTGGCCAAGTGGTTGGGGCAGGGCCAGGGAAGCAGAAGAGATAGAACAAGTTAAAAGAACCAATACATCTTCTAGAGACAAACCATCGCATCAAGAAATATTCCCATGCCAGCATCTTCAGAAATAAACAGGGATGTCCTGCAGACAACGCTGGACATTAAATTGCAATGTTGCAAGTGTGGTGCTATTACATCAGCAGGGTCCCTCCCCACACTTACTCTGGAAATTACGTCCCTTCAATACCTCTTTTGGTATTGACAAAGAGAAGCCACACTTAACTGGCTCTAGCTTAGTTTCCTGACCTGTAGGCAGGTTCTGGTTTTAAGCTACACAGAGTCCACAACAACTCCTGATGTGTCTCACATTCTGTCTCTACACCATCTTGTGGCTTGCTGGCTGGAAGAGTGGTACTTGGTTTGGCTCGGACATGTGGGCAGCACAGGATGCTGACATACAACAAGCATATGCTGAAATGTGGGGAAAAGTGAGCTCCCTTAGGAAAGATGGAAAATGAAACCAGATGCCACCAATACTGAGAGAGAGAAGAAACCAGATCTGATCCTTTAGATGACTTGATGGAAACTGCTCATGTTCAGAGACAGTTGGACCAAACTCATCTCTAATTAAGTCACTAATGTTACAGTGGGATAAACATGATCTTTCAAGCATCACAGGTATGAAACAGGGACACAAAAGGTCACACAGCAACAACTCCTTGAGTTCCAGCATGAGTACTGTGGAATTTTACTGAGGAAGCCTGAGGGATGTGCCCTGGGTCAATTGCCCCCTAATCATTTCACTCTGGTAGATGCTATCAAGCACTGCAAAAAGGTTGTTATGTGCATCACCAGGAGCATTAGCTTGGAATCAACCAGCAGGCAGAAGGCATCTCAAGTGTAGCTCAAACTCTCATGCCCTCAAGGCAACTGGTGGCAACAGCTTTGAAAATCCAGCAAGATATTTTTTTGGTTTGCTTTGGTCTTCACCTTGAATATAGCTTAAAAAGTGGCAAATGTTGATACTCTTTGATTCAGGTGCAAGCACATCTTTAGAAAAAAAAAAAAACCTGAACAAAATAAGAATAAAAAGCCCTAGCAAGCTTCCCAAAATAGGCCAGACGCTCCCAGTGCTTTTTGTCTTCTCTGATCTGTAACAGCCAACGCCTCTGGAAATCTGTTTGCATTTACCGGTCTTTATGAGCACCCCCAGTCAGCAAAGCAGAAACAAAGTCACTCTTGATTCTCCCCACCCAAATCATAATACACACTACACCCTACTCTTCTTTTGAGGGGCTTTCACCTGCTGTGCCGGGCTGTGGGACGCTGCAGCTAAAATTGGATCTAGGCAAGAACAGACGGGTGAGGAGGTCTCTGTCAGAGTGGGTCAGGCAAAGAGCTGAGACCCGTGTGCTCCAGCTAGGCAGTGACTGACACACTCCTTGCACCAAGCTGACACCAGTACAAGCTGAGACCCTGCAGCTGCCAAGGGATGCTCTGGCTGTACCCCACCAAGCAGTTCCAGCATAGCCCCCCTTCTCCCCTGCATGTGCTGCTGCTGCCCAGCCAGAGCCAGGCAGCGGGCACGCATTATATAAGGTTGCTCCAGGATGCCTGTCCTCTCGCCTCAGCACTGAGTGATGGATGCACTGGAAAATGCTTTTCATTGCCTCCCTCATCAGAGGGACAAGTGCTCTGCGGAAGACTCTGATCCTACGCTGCTTCTAGGCTGCTGGAGTTAAACATAAAGCCACGGAAAGGAAAGGATTATTCAATATGCATCAACATAAGCAGATGCATCTTACTGTAAAATAGGGCCTTAGCTTAATCTGCTCATGGGAATTCAGGGGAAAGGAGAAGCAGAGAGCAAAGATCTGCAAGATTACAACAACACCAGACACCTCATCTTTGTTCTAGAGTGGCCCCTACACCAATTCATATGTGAAGAAGGTTACTCAGGGTAGGCTATGTTTATGTCATACAAGTTTATATTATCTCATTTATTATAGTACTTAAGTGCATAATAACTCAATAACTTATTTGTAGCACTCCTTGAAGCAGATAAATGTCATTATCCTCATTTTGCCAATGTGAAACTCAGGCCTGGAGAGCTTAAAGGCCACATTTTTATACATATGAAGGTGCCCAACTCCTACTGCAATTAAAGGAAGTTATGTACCTACATTGAAAACAGAAATCATAGGGGCTGTTAAGAATTTCAGGCCATGAGCAAACCTATCCACTAATTTTATATAATTGAAGGTTCTCTGCTCTTGTTAAAATTCTAATTTTTCTAATTTTTCTTCTCTTTTTCAGCTTAATTCAAATATCTCAACATAGTCTCCACTCTGTCAGACACCTCTGCTGTCCATAATTACCCACAGAAGATGTACTGGTTACTAAAGAGCCATGGGTGATTTTTTTTTCTTTTTTTCATAAGCTTCCTCCCCAGATAGGCAATCTTGGGGGTTGCTTTGTTGTGGTTGTTTGTTGTTTTATAATACGTTCCCTTTAGTGGTTATTCCATGGGTTCCTGGAAATTCACTGAGGAAAAGTCTTACAGCATCCTCAATGACAACCAGCCCTTCAAACTGCACCTCCTGTTTCAGTGCCATTCAGCACAGAACAAAACATGAGTCCTGTCTCCCAGGCTGCTCTGAGATCTGTTATCTCTGAAAATCCTAATCTCAAGTGTGGGCTGGAACGTAAGACTTGCTGAGACGATTCTTAACTTTATGGCAGTCTTCGCCATAACATTATGGAATGTTGTAAGACTCTCCATAGGTTGCAATAAGTTAAAATCCTGCTAATGCTACTGAATCCTTTGTGAAGGAGCAATTTTTCAATTACACATAATTAATAGTAATTACCCTTTATCTTCAGCAACCAGAACAAAGAATAATTAATCCATTTTAACATCCCTGTTAAGGAGGTATTAAATATGGGGGTTTTACACAGCCAATTACATAATAAGTTATGTGTCTTACAGTTGAGTCTGTGTTCCCTAATACAGAAAGGAAAGAGAAAGGAATCCTGAACTATCTGAACTAATATCCTAGTTCTTGCCCTAATTTAATTAACTAGTTTGGAAGCAGCTGTTCTCTTCTTGCAGCAGCTTGCTACAAATGAAATGTGCTGCCTATAGATCTCTCATATAGAGCAGCAGTTTTACCATATTTGATAAATAATAACATTCAAGTGGACAGTTAACTAATTTTTAACATATATCTATGAATAAGGTATTTGCAATTATCCCTTTTGTAGAGCTGGAGAAAATGAACTCAGAATTCTAGGGCCAGCTTCTCACTTGGCACATCATCATTTTGTACTGCTCTTCTCTCACACTGGTTTTTGCTGCACGGGGATACTCCTGATTCTGTGTTCACACTGGATAGCATGTGCCAAACTCACAGACACTTAATATCCTTTATCACATCTTAGTATTCGGCTTAAATCTTCCAGTGTGTCTTCCGATTTCCAGTATCTTAATGGAAGCTCACCTTATAACACATGGGATGCCTGAGCATATGTCCAGTTCTTGACTATTAAAAAAAACAATCCAAGAAATGTGAATTTACTATTTTGAACTTAAGCAAGTACTCCACAATCACGCTACCAGCACTCAAAGAGGCAGCAACAGAATTTGGTTCAAACGCATGGTTTGCAAGACAATTACTCCACGTGGCAGGATGACAGCAAAGATGGGGGCAGTGCTGTGGGCAGCACAGGGGGCACCTCATGTGGCAGCTTTGACAGACCAGCAGTCTCTGACCCATGACAGCTTGGATGTCCAGAAAGCTTACAATTAATGATTACATGTTAGGGTGATTAAAAAAAAGGGAGAGGTTTAGTCTTTTGTGTATTGTTCTGAGGGAACCTGAACTCAAAAGGGAGGAGTAGACATAGAAAATGAGGGAGTAAAAAGGAAGAGACCAAAGGGAGAAGGAGACTATCCCAACTATTAAATGAAAGCATCTGCATGAAATGCCCCAGGCCAGCATGCTCAGAGAATGCACTCTTCTGTCTCAGTGACCTTGTGAAGATAAACTGAACAAAAAGCTTCAGGCAACATCAGACAGGATTTAAGAAGCAGTTTTAATTTTAGCCAGATTGTTTTGTATTTTCAGCTCTGAGGTTATCTGGGGATGTAATGTGCATATAGTGGAACAAAATGTAGTTGTCTTCCCCAGCTCTGCTAACACACCTGATGTCAAATTCAGTTCTGTGCTTCCAGGGAGAAGCAAAAAATCATTATTTGGTCTACATAGGGAAGATATAATTGTTGTATCACAAGGATGGAGTGGCAATGCATCCTAATTTTACTCCAGAATGTAATTATGTGACTACCTTATGCACGAGCAGCATACCTGACCTATACTCCAAAGCAGTGTGTGCTGATATGCAAGTTCTTTCTATTCACTTTATGTCCTTGCTCTCCATCTCAGATTCACAGCTATTGACCATGAGGAAACTGTTTACTCCCTCTGTACCTCAGCTTCCTCACCTATAAAATGGAAGCATTCTACCTAAAAAGAGTGCAAGGATTCACTAAAATATGCAGGGGGGGGGGGGGGGGGGGGGGGGGGTGTTATTGAATACATTTATCGGTAATTTTAATTACAGCAAATACATACAAACTGTACGAGCTAACTGCACAAGAAAACATGCATTCATCACAATGTCTTTTGCAAATTATTAACACAATTAATTCCATACAAAACAAATGCAACCTGGAGATTACAGATGGCATGTAAATATAAAGTGAGGGTCTAGACCTTCAAACCTGTAGTAAAATATCAAATAATACATTAAAATAGTAGTAAAACCAAATCAGACCAATTGGGAATAGCCCCTCTGCAGGCACAAATAACAAACAGCAGTTGGGAAAACAAGACCTCCTGCACCTCCCTAGCACCACAACTTTATCGGACGATCACTGATGAACACTTACACTGACGGAGAATCTTCTATGGAAAGTTCTCAAACTGCTTTACAAATTGTCTCTAATGTGTATAGACAGTGCCTGTCATCCCCCTGTCCTTGCATGCTCTGCCCTCCATAATGTCTATTTGATAAGATATCCCAAGGTCACATTGTCTCTCCCAGACTGCAGGAGACATCCATCTATTGGCAGGTCTCTTGACCCATTCTTCCAATGAAATTGCATTTTCTGATTTTTTTCTCTCTCAGATCTTTTCTTAGGAGACAGTTCTTTCCCACCTTGACTGTGTAACTCACCATCACTTGCAAAAGTTTCTTGAATTCCTGACATTGGAATCAACATATGGCAAAGGGTGAGTGAGGAGGTGAGAAAACAAATCTGAAGATGTTGCAACCTTTTAGCCCTGTGCTGTCAGCTCAGCACACCAGGATGCCCCACTGGACTCACACACCTTGTACTAAGACAGTGACTGTGCAGGGAGCTGTGGTGACTCAGATCTGCTCTGTGCATCCTCCAAACCAACAACAGGGAACTGAGGCAATATCCAATGTGAAATGAAGCAGCACAGGGCTATCTCACAACACTGCTCTCTGCACCATGTCTCTCCTAATCAGCCTTCTGTACTGAAAACAGAGGCCTGCGCTGCACACAGGGCCCAGCCTGTAGCATGCACAGTGCACATGTCCTATTGGATTAGAGGGCAGAGTGCACTCACATGCTCTGCATGTCAGAGCTCAGTGTGCCTCTGCAAGAAAGAAATAAAGGAGGGCATGGATAAAAGCAACCTGAGCAGCACAGGGCAACCCAAGCCCTGTCAGAAGGCAGGATAGGGGATGCCACCACAAACACAGGGGCAGCAGGGAAACATACCTTGCAGGCACACTGTAAGGCTAAACTGGAATCTCATTCCACAAAGAAAATCAGTGGAAACTTCATGGACTTTAATATTGCGCAAAAATGTGAGATTAGCTCATCACCTAGGAGCTCATTGTATTGACTAGCGGAACAGATGACAGTTAGATCCCATTTGGGTACTAAAACACAGAGCAATATGGCAAAGATCAATGTAATGCAGTTCTCTCATCGAGAAAATGATTCTATCTACATTAGCTTCAAAACTGCCCTCAGTCCCTTTGATTGTGGCCCAAGAGAAAAAGTCTCTTAGAAGTCCATACTGGGCTTTGTGCTTTTTTCTCCTCAGGCAACTCATATTCTGCAGTTCTTACAAAAAACCACAACTCAAAGGTGTGATTGCAGGTGAGGGAGAGAAGTTAGTAGCCAAAGAGAGAGCAGCAGAACAAGCATCTGTTTCAGAGGGCAGAAGTTTATCACCCAGGACAGGATTTCCACTGGGTTTATCATTGTTTTCTGTGTCTAGAATGAAGGTCATTAAAGATCTTTCCACTCTGAATTAACAATGAGTTCCCACTTAATCTATAGTGTCTCAGCACTCCTTTGTGACTTGGCTCCAAGAACCTCGATGAAACTCTCCCATCTCACACTAGGATATCTACCTCACAGCCTTTTCCCTTATTCCCCCCATTCCCCTCCCCTCAGTTTATTCGCCTACCAGTTCTTTTCAAAAAGCACTCCCTTGACTCCTCGACCGTGTCACACATCAGTTTGGGACACCACTACAGAAATAATTATAGGGACTAGCACTGTTCCACAATTTCCTTAGCTTTTGTCGTTAATAAACACATATCCCCAAACCCCCGATACCTGGAGCCTGAGGAGCTACAAATACTGGAGCAGTTTTCTGAGGTAGGAAAGACAGAGCCCTTCCAGGAGCACCAGGGACTCTGGACGCTCTGCTGAAGCTTTGGAGAGGCAGATACTCGCCAGCTTCCACTGGACCTCCCGAGGCTCCCATCACACGGAAACGTCCTATCTCCCTCATTTAGACTTTTTAGGCACAGGACAAGGCGGGCTTGGCCGGGGCGGGTCCGTGCAAAGCAGTCAAAGAGCCTAAAGCCGAAGCATCTGACCTGCAGACCCCGCGCTCCCCCCGCCCCCTCAGCCGCCCCCTCACGCCGACGTGCGCGCCGCGCGCGCCCCCTGGCGGAGGGCGGGAGCGGGCGGTGGGGCGGCCGAGAAGGAGGACACGGAGAGGAGCGGGTGGGAGACAGGGACAAAGGAAGTCGGCGTGCGCCGGGAATAGTGCGGGCAGCGGGACCGGAGAGTCATCGTTCCCCTGTACTTAGCACTAGTGAGGGCGCGCCTCGAGTGCTGTGTCCAGATCTGGGTCCCCCAGTTCAGGAGCGACGTTGAGGTGTAATATACCCCGGCCAGAATGTGCCAGGACATCCTTCGCTAACAATGAAGCGGGGCCAGAGGAGGGGAGCGGAGCAGGGAAAGCGTGTGTCCTGTAAGGAGCGGCTGAGGGAGCTTGGAGTGTTTAGCCTGGAGGAGGCTCAGGAGGGACCTTATCGTTATCTACAAGTATCTGAAAGGGAACTGAAGTCAGGTAAGGGTCGGGCTTTGCTCCCAGGCAACAAGCGACAGGACAAGGGGACATAGCGTTAAGCTGCGCCAAGGGAAGTTTAGGCTGGACTTGAGGAATTGCTTCACAAAAAGGGTGATTAGACATTGGAATGGGCTACCCAGGGTGGTAGAGTCACTATCCCTGGAGCTGTTTAAGGAAAGACTGGACGTGGTCTGGCTAACATGGTGGTGACTGATCATAGGATGGACACGATGACCTCAGGTCTGTTCCAACCTAAGTGATTCTGATTCCGTGACTCCGTGACCCGCCGGCAGCTCGCGGCAGTATCGCGCATGCGCGGCCCATGGTGAGAGGCGGGGCCACCTCGGCGGCGGGGGCCGATCTGTCCTTCCCTTGTCCCCGCCCCCGCACGCCGGCGATTGGCTACAATGCGCAGAGACACCTCGCCCATTGGCCGGGCGCGCCGTCCGTCTGGCTCGGCTGCCACCGCCGCCGCCATGGTTCGGTTCAAGAACAGGTGAGGCGGGCGGGCGGCGCCGCCGCGGGGATTGGGGTCAGTTGCGATTCGCGCTGCTCACGCCGCGCTGTCCCGCAGGTATGTGCTGTGCGAAGTGGTCTCGGAGGACCCACGGTGCCGGCATTGCATTGAAGACCGCACGCTGGGCCTCGTCGTCAGAGACGCCATCGCGCGGGTGCACGGGGACTACGGCCTGGCTTGCTGCTCTGTCTCCTTCACAGGTGCGGGGGGGACGGGCGGCCCCTGCGGGTGCGGGGCCCCTCCGGGTCCGCTTACCGGTGCATGTGTCCCTCGCAGTGAAGTACCTGAACGCCTACACCGGGACGGTACTGCTGCGGTGCCGCAAGGACTCGTACGGGCTGCTGTGCTCCGCGCTGCCCTTCGTGCGGTACCTGGAGAGCCGCGCCCAGCGCTACCCCTGCTTCCTCAACACCCTGCACGTCGGAGGTCAGGAGCCCCCCCGGGCCTGGGGGGAGAAGGGAACTTTATTCATCCTTGCCACGACCCCGTAGTGCTGCTCTGGGTGCGACAGACATTCCTTGGGTGTTACTAACATCAACTGCTTTCAGCAGATCCAAATAAGAAACAGGCACCAACAGTTCTTTTTTGAAACCCTCGTTAATTTTGCTTGGAGTTTCATTACATTCATCACAAAACCAGAGCAGCAAATACAATATTACATTTTCTTTTTAAAATATATGTTCAAAATATAGTGAAAGTTAACCCCCGGGGCAAATAACAGGCACTGCATGTTAGAAAGTATTACTCCACCACTTAACCTCAGCAGTGCAGAAATGAAGTCTACAGCCCCTTCTTACAATTTGCATTAACAAACTTGTTTCCTGGGGCATTTGTCACTTGATGCTCTTTGGGAAATACTCTGAAACATTTGGTTGTGTAGATTGTTACATACTGTTCTTGTGACTTCCACAGGTACCATAAGAACATGCCAGAAATTTCTGATTCAGTACAACAGAACACAGCTGCTGAGGTTGTTGCAAAACTGTGCAACTCAAGGTGAGTTTCTCCAGCCACTGTCCTAAAATGTAGCCTCAATTCCTGGGGATTTTGTAAGATATGCTGGGCTACTTCTGAATTCTTGGCCTGAGAAATGTTTCTTTCTTTATAAGTGGAGATATGTGAAGAGATGAAGTAATAACCCTCTGTTGCTTTCTTTATTGCAGAGGAAAGACAATGTATACAGAAGTCCTTGTTGAGCTGTTCCCTCACAGAAGAGCAGTCTCAAAGTGGAGATGAGGAGGAGGATGATGGCACAGAGACAGACTGAATGTCACTTGTTACTGTTCACCTCCATTCTTCTGTACTTACTTAATCGTGACAGGTTATCTTCAGTGTTAAGCAATGCAGAGGACAGAAAATGCATTTGTTCATATTTAGACTTCATTCCCCACTCCAGATATTCTTAAACAAATGTAAAAATAATAAAACATTCTTTCACTTAAGTAGGCTACTTGCCTATTTCACTCCAGGAGTCAAAACAACTTGCACTTCTGAGGAGTGCAGCAGCTCAACATGTTCCTCATGCTGAGGTAGAAGGGAGCTTTAGGCAGCTGGCACAGAAAAGGAATGTAGTTATTCTCTTTCAGCATACAAAAAGCATTAACATCTGCTTTTTACCTTATCTTTAAGTGCACTGTTAGCCACAGGGTTTCCATTGTTTTGAGTCAGAAAAGCACCAGTTGTGGACACAGGAGCAGAGAGTACGTGGAATGTATGGCAGAGCTGCAAGGCTCAACTCCATCCCCCCCCCCCATTATAAAACTCATAGGTACAAATACTGCTTAGATATTTATTAAGTTTATACCAATCAGTTACAGGAAAGTAGCGTTGCTGGTATTATCTCGAATCCATAGGAAAACAAGATACAATTGAAGATGCTGTCCCTGTGGGAACTGCCCCTGCAGCAGGAACAGCCCGCCTTGCTCTCATCACTTCCCTTATCCTAGTGTATGTGACATGTGGAGGTGAGTTACACCAGCTCCAGGTATTCTCTCTTCCCAATGCAAAGAAAAGTTGACTATAAATGTGCAGAGATAACAGAACACAACAGTTACTGGTTAGACACTTAGTTACTCCTGTTCCATGGCTTAAAATGACTTGCTGTGAACACAGTTAACTGCATATTTAAATCTTTCTTAGTTGCTTTCTCTGCTCTCACCAATTGTTTTCCTATAAGCATTTAAAATACTGACAGCAAGATGCATTACCACTTTTGGAATCTTGTCCCCTGACAAGCTGTACTGTCTTTCCATCAAGTGGGGTTAGTTGGGATCAAGTGTGAAGTCAAGCTGCTTTCAAAGAATGCTTTGCAGGTGTTTCATCTATCCTCTTGTAGCAGTTGGAAATAAACTTTACCTCCCCCCTCTCCTTTCTGGTTTACAGCCACATTTGACATAGTCTTTGGTACCAGCTTCCCATGAGACACACATCTGGAACCTGTTGCTTTGAAATCAAGCACCCATGCATTGACATCAGCTTTTTAAACGGACACAACCACTAGACTGCCAGCGACACTGGAATACCTAACTCCAGGTTCCTCAAACACACACTTCCTTGCTCAGGTTAGTCTCAGTGCCAGAGGGACAGAGCACACTGAAGCCTGTGCCAGTGGGGCTGAAGACAACAGAAGACACTGTCAGCCTCCCTCTCCAAGTTCAGTGGTACTTTATATCAGCGCCCTGGACTTAATTCTGTCAGCAGGAAGGAAAAGTCTGAATCTGTGCAGCGGAGGTTTCTAGAGCTTCACACTGCTATGACAGTTCAGCTACAGCTGAGGAAGGGTGCAGTACTGTAAGTGCATCTGTGTATGATTTATTGCAACTCTTGGCCTTGACTGGTACATTACACCTAAAATTAATTTTATTCAACAAAATCCATACCACTTAACTCATTAGCTTCAATCAAACCACAAGCAGTGTAGGATGTGACCACCCAAAGAAAGAGTGGGAAGGGCTCCAGGAGAGACATGTTCATTGCACAGATGAACTTAAATCTGAGAACCAAGCAGATACAGGCCCTTATCCCAGTACAACAGAATCCCAGTTTCTTGCTGGGGTATAAAAGTTACCTACAGACTTGAACTATCAATTGTTCTTCCAATGCAAGAGCAGACAGTGTTAAACCATCATTCAGATGGTTACCAGGAGCCCTAGAGGGGAGTCTTTATTCTAAATGATCAGATAGAATAGAATGTGTAGCCCATGGCTGGCAAAAAACAAAAAGTAGCAGCCTCACTCACCGACAGTAAAACAGACCTGAACACCTGAGAGAAGTCAGGAGGTTCCTTCTACCACTAGTGCCAGTTTGCATTTTGAAATACAAATCATCAAGCCACTTTAAAACCAAGTAGTCAAGTTCTGCTTTACACTCACCTCAGCTTTTTATCTTTCCAAGCCAGGAGAACAGGAGAAATTCTTGCTCTTTAGAAAAAGAACGGATATAGCAGCTAACACGCTAAAGCCAGTAAGCTCTTTTGCCTGTTTCCAGTGCAGCCAAAACCAGTTTCTCAAGAGAGCAGTTTGACAGCTTTACTGTAACAGCACTACCGTGAGTCAGATGGACTTCTGCCCATGAATAATTACAGGAAAATAAAGGCTCACTGCCTTTTCTCTTAGGTAATGCTGCAGTACTTTGGCAGTACCACACAGTTCTAAGGACTTTCACACTACTTATCAGGCCCAAAAAAACTGACTTGGCAACTAGAAGCCTTGGTGGGTCTGTCTCTGGGTTGGTACTTCCAAAACTCTGTTTCAGTATAAATTCATTCAGTTGAAACCAAAACATGTTACTTCAACATATACTGTCACGGTTTCCTCCTGAAGCCCCTAGAAGTCCTGGAAACACAAGTTTAAGCTGTTCAAATTTAAATACTTAAACTATAGCAGCAAAACAAAGCAAAATTAAAAGAAAACCAGGAGAGGAAACTTCTCTTGAATAGCAGAATCACTTTGTGTGAACAACAGAGGTGCTGAACAATAGCTTCTGCTTCTGTTTCTTTCTTTTCTTGCCTCCCTTTTCCTCTGTGAAGAATTAAAATGATACTGTCATTCTTGTCATGGAACAGGAACATCACACACAAATGATAAATGGTCTTCTCTAGTCTAAGTAGCTTCTACAGATCCACAACACTTTCTGTTAACTCACTGAACACCAGGTAGTTTTACAAAAAAATTACTGCAGATAAACTAAGGGAGACTCCATCACACCTGAAACACAATTACAAACATGCCTAAATGATTGCGAAGTTGCTATTCTAACAGCAGACCCTAGGACTGCAGCATCCAGCAGTTTGCCTTTCCAACAAGTATCACTTTCATACATGTCCAAAAAAACACTGCAACTGGAGCAGACACTCCACTGAAACACCCAGGCCCTCCCATCCAACTCTCTCCATCATCCAGTGGAGTCTCCAAACAGAAGCCAAAGCTAACCATCAGAACTGAACATTAAAAATTAGTTTCACCAGCCAGCACCAGGTTTAAGTTCACCTCAATTTGTTTCACACTCCCAAACTTGAAATTTCAGCTAGCAGTTACCTCGTCATTTTGGTCAAATTGAAATGGTAGTTCAGCAGCTCAGGTATTTTTAATTTAGGAATGTGCAACCTGCACTTCCTTAAGATAAAGCTTAATTTAGGTTCCAGTAGAGACATGGCCAACACAATTGTCAAAAGCCATCTTTGTCCTAACAGGATTCTTTGCTAGTTGGAGATCTCAGCTGCCACTAAGAGGCTGCTTTAAGCTGACAGAAGCTCTAGTCAAGCTGTTCAGAAACCACAACCTGACAATTTTCAGAACTGTTCTCTGGCCAATTTTTGGTCCCCAAAATTGCTGCTTTCACTTCTCCCAGAGGAAGAAGGTGAAATAATTCAATTTTTTTTTGCTTCAGGAAGTTTTCCTGTCTTTCTCCCTGCCTTTTACCTGACAAATGATCAGCTGTGGACGGTTTGTCCAGTTTCAGGAGGGCTGCCTCAATAGCTTGGCTGAAGGAATTCTGGAAACTGGGCACAGGTATCCGGTCAGAGCTGTCACTTTCTCCATCACTATCTACAGGCACAGGGAGTGCCAGAGTGTTCTCATCTGAAAGAGGGAAGGACATGCAGAAGGCTGTATAAACCTTTTCACCACACAAATGCCCCTCCACACTCCAGATCCTTCTTTTGAAGTTCCAAGATTTCTCACATTTAGACGCATGGTAAAGAAACTGAAGTACTACTACCAAATTTTCTTACCTCTTGTCTTTGGAGCAGGTTTAGGCCATGTTTCTGGTTTTGCCTTTCCAGCTCTCAACATCTATCAAAAAAGTTGTGGGATATGATTAAATTCCACATACTTGAACAATCCTGCATACCCTCTAAGTGGCAAGAAAATCTAGAAACCCCTTCAAGCACTCAAACCTTATAATGTTTCCTTAAGATTTATCCCACATTGCTTTTGTAGGGGTAGAAATTGTAATATCAGCCTAATCCCCAACTAAGACACAGGTAATTCTGACAAGATTGACTCTGCTAAATAGTTTACCTGGGCAAAGGAAGGAAAGGGAGACTCTTCTTCCAAGCTTCCACAGAGCAATGGGCTGACCTGGTTGGCAGCAGGTGACAGCAGAGTTGGAATAGCATCTGTATACACAGAAAGGAGCTGAGAATTAAAGCCAGTTGCATTTGGCTGAGGCAGTCATTATGCTGCTTATCAGGATGTAACAGAAATAAAGTTTTGTTATCCTATGTAATTCATCATTTTTATCTCACTGGTTCTATCCATCAGTCACACAGTGGGACCTCTTAAATTTCCTCAATCTTTTTATTTAAGGGGAATTTAGGTTTGCTTGTGGTTTTTCTTTTGGTTTTGTTTGTTTGAAGGGTTTTGTTTACTTATGAGGGGGGGCTTCTGTTGGGCTTATTTTAGTATAATGTTTTGGAGAAGATGGAGATGATAGAAAGAAAAAATGCCATTAGTGTTTTCCTGGCACACACTCTTTTTTTTTTTCTTTTTGGGGCAATTGTTTCCTTTCTTCTGGTTCATGTAAAAGATAGGGAAACTACAGTGCAGGTCTCATATTGTCAAAGTAGAGGCAGTAGAAAGCAGACAAAGGAACATGTTTCTTAGCCACGTCTGCCTTTTGTGTATGATTTCATAGGCAGTCTAGGAAAGAATCATAGAATCACTGAATGGTTTGAGTTGGAAGGGACTTGAAGACCATCTCAATCCACCCCCCTGCCATGGGCAGGCACCCCTTTCACTACACCAGGTTGCTCCAAGCCCTATCCAACTTTGCCTTGAATACTTTCATAGATGGAGCAAGCCACAGCTGCTCTGAAAATAAGCTGTCTTTGATCAGTATTGAGAAAGTTTAGTATGGTTACCTGAGCAATAGATCCCAAAAGATTGATCAAGATGTTACGTGTTTTTCCACATGCTCACCTGTCTGAAACACAAGGCTTCTGCCAAGAGGAGACTGGCAGAAACTCCGATGATCAATGCCGGTAGTTTCGCTGGGGCAAGAGGTAAAAGCAGGGAACTGCTGCAGATTCTCTAGAGCAATATGGACTTCTGGATCTAGAAAGAGATTTTAAATTAAAACACTACACAATGTGGGGGAGGACTGTCAATATGCAATTAATTTCTTTTTGGAGACCAGTACAAGCCCTGCTGCTGGATGGAAGCAGTTTCTAGGCCTTCTTCACTTTTCACTTTACAACGTGATTACTATAAAAACAGAGAGCTATGTACACCATGGAGATAGCTGTGCCCTTGAATGCCCTCCTCCTCTCCCAAAATGTACAAGTATGCAGCAATTGCATAACATCACTTAACATCCTGACTAAAACATCTAATGTTTTTCATTATACAGACATTGTTCCTAATACTTTGTAATCTTGTTTTAAGTACACACTACAAACTACAGGCCTGAGAGTTTATCCTATAGCTCAAGAAATCAGCTCAGCAACCAAAAATGACTGAAAATCCACCAATTATGCACCATCATGACTTACATTTGCCCTGTTTCTTGTTTTCTTCTATCTCAATCCTGCGTTCTCGCCGTTGTTCATCGCGAGCTTTCTTCTGCCGTAGACGCTTCCTCTTTTCAAGGTCATCTAGGAGCAATGCACAACACTGGATATCAAAAACCCCACACCAATAATCTGGCAAGGTTTCCTCCAGGGCTGAGAACAACCTTTTAACACATTAGTAGCAAAATATGCTTACAAACAACATATGCTCTTCCAAGCAGTCAGGTTGTTTTATTCTTTTTGTAATTATTGTCTATGAAACAGTGAGTTGGGGCTGTTCTGTCTAGCAGTCATCAGACAGTTGGTGCAAGAGGAGTAAAGCTCTAATGTATGTTCTTTTTTCTACCATTAATGGGATAAAAACAACTTCCCCTTCATGGAAGAACCTACTAGAAAGGTAGTACAAACCTGAAAACAACTCTAAAGTCTCCTTAGAGATGACAGGTGGCTTCAGAGCCAGTTCACAAATGCTGAACTCGCAGGTGAGAGGCAAGTGACAGAGGTAGCGATGACGTTGTCTTATATCCTGATAAAGAGAGTGTGATATGTCACCACAAGGACTGGAGGCAGCAATGATGATGAATGAAGATCGCACATCATTCATCAAATGGAAAAATTAGCACCAGTGACACTATAATTACTTTAAAAACTACAAACACATGACGGATGCCCTGAGTCAGAATCAAATGTTCCAAGATCTCCACCAACTATACCATAATCAGACTTGAATGCAGTTACTCCAGCTCACTTACTGATTTTCATGTTCTTCTTTCCTCCCTTCTCATTCACATCACTGGAATAAAATTCTGCAATACCAGACTTGCAACACAATTATTTTTGTACAGGACCTTCTAGGGGAAAAAAAAAAACTAGACTGCAGCCTACTCATCAAAAGGAACATATAGCCCAGCACCTTCCATAGATGCCCTTCACAGATTAGCATCCCTACCCCCATTCATGCTTATTATTTCTTACTACTGAGGAGAATCAAGTCTCCTCTATCAGCTACAATAATTAATCTGCTAAAACAAGGCCCTTCATTAGTAAGAAGATAAAATAACTACCTCTGTCATGGAGTAGCCAGTTATCTCCACTACAGCTGCAGTTATCTTCTCTGGACTCTTCTCCAAGCTGCCATATTCACGCACAAGGCATCGAACGTTCACAGGGTGAAGGTACATGCACTGTCCATCCTCCGCTAAAAGGCAAGACATCATCACTCCTTCTTTGCCTGTTCATTTTCAGTACACTTGTCCCCACCTCAGTACATCCTCCACGAGTAAAATTAAAGCTTCTTTCTGAGTTCCTGTGGCCCTTTTATTTCACAAGGATTAGCTGCATCTAAATGAACTGACATTTCTCAAGGAGGGTCCCAAAGGAAGCATCTCTGCCCCTATGATTCTAGGATTTCATTCCACTGACCTTGATAAAAATAGTAAAATGGAGAGTTGCCAAGATGTCCACTGCTAATTGTATCTTTAGATTCTTGGCAGCTTGTTTCAGCTGGATTTGGTTCTTCTACAGTGCTCATAACAGGTTCTCCTACAGTGTCCACCTCAGGTACTTCCTCCTCATCCAGCACTGCCTCTTCTGCTTCCACAGGAGGTGAAAAGGAACTTGCCAGGTCAGAGCAAGGTTCCACAAGCTCCTCATCAAATGCAGAGAGATATTCCACATCACACTACCACAGCAGAGAAGATAAGAGTTAGCACCACGTCACCTCCTTCAAAGATTACAGTCTCTGCAAAAATCTTTGGCACGAGTTCACTGCACATTGCAGTGTGAACTGGCAGAATTAAGAGTTAACACGATCTGCCAGAGCAGATTTGTCACCCACCTTTTTCTCTTGGGAAACAGCAGGCTCCAGAGCTTTGGAGCTTTCTAGGACCAATTCTTCCACAGCTGCACTGATTCCAGCAATGCCATTGTTTTTATCCCGGTCAGCTGAGAGTGCTGTTTCTCGCTCCTGCAGATCATCCAAAGGGAGCAAGTTTCAGTTTGCAATTTAAGCCAGGAGGCCATCACCATAGTTATTTTTAGCCTTGCCCTCCTATTCCTTTCCTGGAATACCATCCACTAAAATCCATTCTGCTGTGTTATCCTGAACACTGCACGAGATACCTGGGGTCCAAATGCTACAGTCTCCTCCAAGATGTATAATGCTACTCCAGGAGTAAACACCACCAACTTGCTAGAGACCAGAATAATCACACACAACCATCTATGCAGCAGAACATGGATGCTCAGCACCCAGCATACTCTTAAAATAAAGCTACTAAAAGTCTCGCAGGAGGTTGTTACCTTCAGCTCCTGGATAGCTGCCTCAATGAAACAGGCTTCTGGGGTGTGTTTTTCTTCCTCATACTGTTTCAGCAATGCCGCTTTCTCCTCCAGAATCACCAGCTGCAAGACCTGCTCCCTGGATGCCAGAAGCAGCTTTGAATACTGAATGTGCTGGTCATCTGCATTGAAGGAGCACCAAATCATTAATATCTGCATGCAGAGCCACCAGTTTGAACTGCTGCTTCTTTTGAAGTTTTGTTATTGCTCACTTTCGTGAGTTAACCCCCTGGGGCTGACAACACTCAGCAAGAGTTTGATACAGACTCCACAAATTACCGTTGTTTCACAAGCTGGTGTCACATAGATGCTCTGACATTTATCTCCCCCACACAGCACTTTATCTGCGACTTCACCACTGAGTTGCTACACATCAGTAAAAATCAAGCCTAAACTTCTACACTGTAGAAGCATCACCTTTGAGAATCCTTGGGGGAGTCAAAACTTCCTTTAACAATGCAGTCTGCAGCTTCTTCCTCTTTCCTCAAAAATACTGCAGTTGGAAATTTCTGCAAAGCCACCCTAGTTTGGCTCAAACTAGTTCATAAGACCATATGTATTAAAAATCCATACAAAACATTATTATGAGGATTTTACAAGAAGCACAGCAGAAATAGTAAACTAAAGAATTGCAAGTTTAGCAAAAGGTGACCATTGTCATTACTTTACAGCAACCACAGCATCCCATATTAACACAGTCCCCATATTCACTGCTCCCCAAGGGCAGAACCTTGTCTACAGACAAAAAGTTAATGGTGATTTTCCTAGCTTTAGAACGTTCTCAAATCCTATATTTGTTCTTTTGTTTGTTTTATGAAAGGACTTAAAAGTCCTCTAGTTTCAAATACTGAATAACATGTAAGACCACAGCCTACATGCTGGATATCCATCACACATTAGGAGACTTGACTTTTTCCAGAGAGTTTAAATGCATGCAGCCCTTCCTAAATGTGACTGCAAAATGAAGTGAGCCAAGACAGCCCACAAAGCAGCAATGTTCAGTAAAATTATTTCTTTAGTCACAAAATTTTTGTGATACTAACAGATAACAGAATGAGTTAGTCACACTCTTGACTGGAGAAAACTGAAGATGTCAGGCAACAGATGTTTGGAATAGGTTTGAAATAATTTTGATTATTTCCTGTTGGGGTTTTGGGAGTTGCCTTTTTTTCTCTTGAGGAATTTTCTCCCATATATGTTACTGAGACAACAAATTGCTGGGTACTTGGGAGAAACAAAAGAACTGGCCATGGAGGGGAAGAGCCCATCTGGGGCTACTGTCCTCACCTGGGTGTGTGCCCAGGGGGACTTGGTGTGGAGATGGGGAGACCACTCTCATCAGCACTTCGGGTTTCCTCCCGTTTTTCCTCTCTGCTGGAGAAACCCCGGGATCCAAACCTGTCCTCCCCTGCCTCGCTGGGAGCTGAGCTGCAGATTCTGCTGCCTCAGCCCTCGCTGCTCTGCAGCCCTGCCCGTCCTGCCTGCCGAGACCTCCGGGCATTCCAACCACAGCTCCGCAGCTCGATACATCTCGCCTGCCACCCGGAAGTTGTGCTCCTACTGCTGCTCCAGCCTGCCTGGACAGGAGAGCCCGGACAGACCCCAGGATCGGCTGCCCAGGGGGTTTGTGAAGCCTTTGTTGCTTCCCTTTCCCGGAGCCCAAGCCGCCATTGCTGTGTGCCCCCCGAGCTCGCTCCGCAGCGCCCCCTGCAGCCGCGGGGGAACCATCGCACCTGCCCTGCTCACCGGGAGCCGCCAGCGCCCCTGCCGGCTGTGACTGGAACTGCACCAGAGGGGAAAGGGCCTGACAGCCGAGAGAGGCTGCGCTGGGTTTGTGCTTCTGTTTGTTGTCACTGCCACAGTTATTGCTGTTTGTTTGCCTGTTTATATATCTGTATTTTAGTAAAGAACTGTTATTCCTATTCTTTATATTTTTGCCTGAAATCCCCCTTAATTTCAAAATTATAATAATTCAGAGAGAAGGGGGTTGCATCCTTCACTTCAAGGGAGGCTCCTGTCTTCCTTAACAGACATCTGTCTTTTCAAACCAAGACATTTCCCCATAGCATTCACTGACTTCAGTTGATAAGTACAGACAATGAAAACCTTGTTGAAGATTACAGCCTTGAAATTGTTTAGACACAGAGACAGTTATTTTTGTGAAGCTGTATAATGAGGAGTCAGGAGGAAAAAAGTTAAGGACATTGAAGAGCCAATAAAAGCAGTAAGAGTCACACCAATGACTGCAGATACAAAGTACACATAAAACTATAAGCAGGGACTGAAAAGCCAGGAGTCTAAAGTGCAGTCACGTGAAGGGACACAGCACACAAGTTAAAGCCTTACAGAAAAAAAGTGTGAGTAGAAAGTTTACTGTTAACATGTGGTCACTAAGCATTTCTGCTGCTAAGCCCCATGTTTTACAGAGTCTGGTGTACTTCAAGGTGACAGCATGGCACTGCCAGGGTAAATTGTCTCTATACTAATCCTGGTCACAGTTAGGAACAGGATTCCAACCACCAGAATTCAGATACACTCACCTCTGATGTAAACAGGCTGAACCACATTCATCCACTGGGATTTGGGCAGTGCTACCAGAACACCTTTCTCTCTTCTCATAAGTTGCATCGTAATGGTATCACCAATTGCATACTGACGTGTTTCCATAGCAACAACACTGCAATTTACGGAGGAGGTTAGCAGTGTAAAAATAACATTTCAAAAAGATGCATGATTTAATTAATATTGTCTCACCTCTTGAGATCCTTCTTGTGAACAGAGCCGTAACAAATAGGACACTTACTCCAGGTCTTCTCACTCAAAGAGAGATAGTGAAGGATACATGCCCAGCAGAAGATGTGCCCGCAGCGGGTGATCTTGGCTGCGGTTGGTGGGTACAGACATATGGGGCAAGAGGGCACTTCATGGCTACAGATTCGCTGAAATGGCAGATGAGAAGAACAGTACAAGTTTTAGACTTAGAAATCAGTTCCTGGGCTACAGAATAAGCCACCTGTAAGATCTACTCTAACACATTATCTTCCAGCTCTTTAGGTTCTGTTTATTTACCAAGAAATTAGTGCACTGTGCACTAACTCCTTCAGACTGCACAAGGAACAGCCTTCTAAGCCACACATCCTCTTTATGTCTTATTTCTACTCTAATGACATTAAAAAGTGAGTCTTCTCATATTCATCACCTCATATATTCATCATCTCTAAGAGTTAGCAGCATCTTCATCATCCGAATTCAGTCAGTGAGAAGATGGCAAGTGAGTTCTGTGGCCTCTCACACAAGCAGACTCATGCAGCCCTGTGTAACTGTGAGACTGAACTTACCCATTTCCATGAACATGCTAGCTCTAGTCAGACATTTTGGTAGCATCTCTGTGTGGCAGAGACATTACTGCCAAGCAAGCCCCTAGATTTTTTCAGCTCTCTTGTAGTGACAGGTAACAGTAAGCCTACCTCCTCGCCACCTACACAATGCACAAGACTGTCTTTGGCAGATATACGTTTCTGCTTGAGGCAACCCAAAACTTTTGACCACAATTCTCAAGAGATTTTCCATTTTGTTGCTAGGCAAGATAGGCCACCTATGCACAGAATAATTCTACAAAATTATATACTCTAGTCCTCTTCCATGGACTCATGCCCAAGTTTTCTCTTAATATCTCAATCACAAGGACTCTGTCTACAGAATGTCAGACTCTATTTTTGATGAGCTCCCATCTGCAAAAGCAAGAAGAAGCTGCTAATTTTCCTAATAGATTTTAGCACTTCTCTTTTCCTATCATGAAAGTATTTCATAATATATTCCATGACAGATCTTTCCCAGTATTGTGGGAGTGACAGAAAAGGCCTCAACTCAAAAACAGCCAATTTTTATGTAATATCACAGAGGGAAAGAGGTAGTTAAAGACAGGTTGAGGTTCTTAAGAAGGAAAAAAAAAATCTAGCCCATCATAACTGACCACTTGCTCCACAAAGTCCCAGTTGACCAAGGTATCTGGATCAGCAAAGTGGACTGTGTAGTCCTGTTCTTCAGAGACAACAAACTGGCAGCTGGGGAAAGGCAAAAACACAGATGATCCACTCAGTAGTTTCTAAAAACTTTTTGAGAACTATCCTATGGGATTCTCTGAGCTTCTTCTTTGTCCAGAAGAAAACTGCTGGATGCAGTCAGTAACTTCTATCAACAAAAAAATCAAGAGTTCAGTTCACAACCAGATCAGGATACAGGTGTGTCTAATTTCAGTTAGACACAACACCATACACTTAGTACAGAATGAGTCAGGCAGACTGGTTTTCCAGAAACATGTCAGAAACAGTCAGCTGCAATGGGGATCTATTGAAAAACAGGGAATCCACAAGGGGAAAAATATTGTCACAAAAACTACGGCTACTCTGGGGTTCCTGCAAATACACTTCACTACAATAAGCCACAAAACATTATAGAGAAATCAGAAGCATCAATGGTGAAAATACTTTTTAATATTATCAGAGACAGGAAGTCCTGAACACACTTCAAACTCTGAGGAAATTTCCAGTCAAAAAGGAATTCTGCTGCTAGGTTACTGTACTGATCATCATTTGGGTTACACTACATACTTAGGGATTAAGGGTCCACAAAATAATCAACATTTTAAGAACTAAGACCCATGTAAGTAATTGCCTTTGGGATTTGTAAATTCAGATTAGCTTTCATCTAGCAACTGCTATCCCTTCCATCACAACATACCAACTTTTGTAAAAAAAAAAAAACATCTTCTATAAGGAACTACACAGATATTCCCAAATAGGAGTGTCATGTCCTAAAGCCATGCTTGAAAATTTGAGCAGAAGATTTTTGTTTGTATCTAAGGGACTCACTCCATCAGATAGTTTGCGAATAGGTGAAGACAACGTCCCTCTAAAATATAGTCATTACCACTAAAAACACTACAGAAACACTTTTCAACCTGGAAAAGACAATACAATTAGTCAAGCCCAAATACAATTCCCTGGCTTGTCACTCCTTACAGGCCCATGTTTCTGCAGAAGAGCCCCATGGATCTCCCACTCACTTGGCCTGCAGGAAGAGCTCCTTGTTGAACGGTTTATGTCCCCACTTGTTCCTTTTCCCCCAGTTGCCATGTCCATTCCCATCAAAATGTCCTGCTTGGCCACGGGGTTCAAAGGTGAAGTTCAGTAAGTGGTTCAGATTAATCTTCTTGGGACCAGAGAATTGGGCAGGGCTGAACTCTGCCCGTTGAGCCTCTGCTACCTAAAAGAGAACAGCATTTGTTAGAAATTGCTGGAGTTTACAGCAAAAGCATCAGTACAGGTGGACATCCAGGCCTCATCAGTGATAGCACACAGAACACGCAGCATCTACTCACTCACCTTCTCCCATCCCTGTTCTGCAAATCAAGTAGTGCAGCATTAGAAATGCAAGAGAACTTGAAAGTCAGAACTCAGTGTTCTCACCCCACACTGAGCAGAAGGAAGAGAGTTAAAACAGCCACAAAGACAAGTAAAAGCTAGCAAAACATAGTCAAGAAGTTGTTCAAATTCTCTTTTAGACAGTAATACAAGCCTGATTACTGTTTGCACAGGTTGTACTTGTTTTGGTTAGTTTTCATATAACGAAGCAAAGAACCAGAATTCAACGGAGGCAGCAGGTGGATTTTGAGCAGGTGATCTAGGTGAGAAGAGCTGCTTATCTATCAAAACTGAAAAATAAGAGTATCAGTTAAAGCCCACAAACACTCTACAGTATTTAGATCCACATCAGCATAAAAGCCTCAGTCTAGTTCTACCTTGATATCAGCAAGGCCATACACTTACTTCCTCACTACCACTATCACTTGTAAATTTGTGCCCTGAAGTGGTTGGACACAATCAATCTTCAGAGGGCAAACTCTGGCCCGGGTAGGACACTGGTTGGCAGAGTCCCTTGGGAAGCAGTGCTGAAGGACAAAGAGTCCAGGAAGACTGGACATTCTTCAAGAAATCTTAAAGGCATGGGAACGTGCTGTCCCCTTATGACAAAAAAAATGAGCCAGTGGGGAGGACCAGCCTGGCTCAACAGAGAGTTTTAACTGGAACTCAGGAGAAAAAAAGGAATTTATGACCTGAGAAAGAAGGGACAGGGAATTCAGCAGGACTAGAAGGATGTCATGAGGTTATGCAGGGAAAGAAGTGAAAGCCTGACTAGAACTTAATCTGGTCACTGCTGTAAAAGAAAGATGTTTCCATAAATACATCAGCTACAAAAAGAGAGCTAAAGAAAACCCCGTGTTTTATTGGATGCAAAGGGGAAACATAGTGGCAAAGGGTGAGGAAAAGGCTGAGGTACTTTATGCCTTCTTTCCCTCAGCCTTTAATAGTAAGACCAGTTGTCCTCAGGGTACCCAGCCCCCTGAGCTGGATAGGGAGCAGAATTAAGCCCCCATAACCCAGAGAAACAGTCAGTGACCTGCTGTGCCACTCAGACATCCTCAAGTGCCTGGGGCTGGGAGGGATCCACCCAAGAGGACTTATGGAGCTGGCAGCAGTGATCATCATTTACCAGCAGTCCTGGCAAACTGGGAGGTCTCAGCTGACTGGAAGTCAGCAAATGTGACACATACCTACAAGAAGGGCTGGAAGGAGGATCTGGGGAACTACAAGCCTGTCAGCCTGACCTCAGTGATGGGAAAGATTATGGAGGAGATCATCCTTCAAACCATCACACAGAGTGTACAGGACAACCAGGGGATCAGGCCCAGCCATAAACCCAGTGGGTTTATGAAAGGCAGGTTCTGCCTGACCAATCTGACCTCCTCCTATGACAAGGTGACACACTTAATGCATGAAGGAAAAGCTGTGGATGCTGCCCACCCAGACTTTAGAAAAGCCTTTGCACAGTTTCTCACAGCATGTTCCTGAAAAGCCTGGCTGCTCACAGCTTGGATAAGCACACCACTCTGAGTAAAAAACCTGTCCAGGTGGCTGGGCCCAGAGAGTAGAGGGAAACGGGGTGACATTCAGCTAGGCCCCAATACTGGGTTCCTCAGGGCTCAGTATTGGGGCCAGTCCTGTTTAATGTCTTTATCAGTGATCTGGACAAGGGGATTAAGGGCACCCTATGCAAGTCCACAGATGATACCAAGTTGGGTGGGAATGTCGATGTCCTGGAGGGTAGGAAGGCTCTGCAGAGAGATCTGGACAGGCTGGATTCATATGCCAAGGCAAATGGTGTGAGGTTCAACAATACCAAGCCCTAGGTCCTGCACTTGGGTCACAACAGTTGCTTGGAATGCTCCAGGACTGGGGAAGAGTAGCTGGAAACCTGCACATCACGAAAGGACCTGGGGGTGTTGGTTGATGGTACTGTAACATGAATGAGGTGTGCCCAGGTGGTTAAGGCAGCCAATGGCACCTGGGCTGTACTAAAAATAGTGTAGCCAGCAAGAACAGGGCAGTGAAATGATGTCACTATATATTTTCACAAAGGACCTGTGTCATGAGATAGGTACATGGCCTGTCTTGGCACTCATTCCTTAGACGGCATTTTTTCCCTAGAGCAAAGAGCACTCCTCTTCTGTAGCTGCCAAGTTGCTCTGCTCACACTCCCTCTGGCATCTCAACGATGTTAGCACCTCTTATCACTCTATCCCTTCCCACCCCAGGAACTGAACACAGCAGACCTATCTAGGCAGGCCAGAGTGATCCTCTCATCCAAAGAAAGAAGGTCTTGGAAGCATGGCATTACACTTCTCACCTCATCTCGTCTTCCACCATTACAAGAGCTAAAAGGTTTGCCACTTCCGCTGCTGCCTCCCCTCTGAGGGGGCATCTTGTTAAAAGCTTTGCTTTTCTGTGAATTGGAGCGACGGGACTGACTGGAAAAGTTCTCATTTTTTGAATATGAAGTTTCTCTTTTACGATTATAACGTTGTTTGGATCCACTCGCATTCTTTCCATCTGAAAGGAAAATAAAAGAAAAATCAGATCAGCAGCGTCAGAGTTGGCCCCATGTACTGCACCTCAGCTAACTTCACCTCAGAGATAAGCTCACCTCGGCCACTATCTTAAGGATAGTGTTTATCAGGACATTAAATGCCCCCAGTAATCCAAGCCATTTCATTCCTATCATTGCCCAAAGAGCTGGTCAAAGAGTTTAAAAGAATATATTTGCTGTGCTCTACTTTTTATAAAAATAGTTGCATTTCCTTTTTCCAGATTTGGAATTGCCACATATCAGAGTGTTGCCTGGTATATTAAGTTATAAATACTAACATCACATACCACATCTTCATGCCTCATTACAAGAACCAAAAACAACTAGTTGTTTTTTTTTTTTACTTTGCCTAAAACACACAATTCATCATATTTATCACTACACCGAAAATACACTGTATAAATACACTGCTGACTGCATTTTTCTTGAAGGCTTCCATTGCCTGTTTTCACTCACTTCTGCACTGATGCTTAAAAAAACCCAGCAGATCTAATTCTGTTTGAAAAATACACTTTTATGTGATCATGCCAACAAATGCTAATTAATCTTGAAACACAAACCAAATGCTTTGTGGCCTTGCAGGGCACATACCTAAGATCTAAGTATTAAGTCCATCAACAAGAACTGCTTGCGAAAAACCATACTTAGTACACCACTGACCCTAACACAGGATGCAGTGGTGAAGCACAAAGCAAAACAGTGCAGGAATAAAGTTCACAAGAGTAGAAAAATCAGTCCAGCTCTAGAGAGGGGTTTTCTGTGCCTCAACAGCTGCTACACCAAATTGCTAGAAAAGAATTAATACTATGAAGGTATTTCTAGTAGTCTTTACACAAGATCAGAGTTGCCCAAGGACACAATGGACTGCTGACTGGTTGCTTAACCTGGCACTTCCACCACCCACCCTAAGTTTTATTAGTAGAATAGGTATGGTGGTAAGCTCAAAAACAAAACTCCTTGGGCCCCACAAGACATCTATCCACACTAGCCAGCTCCAAAGTCACTCTGGATACTCAGCAAACATTACACAAACAGCAAGGCCTCACACAATATCTAGCTGCATTTTATAAAAGCCTGAGTTTCCCTCTGCCCACTTTGTAGTCTTCCTCCCCACCCCTTAACATAAACCTTACATGGCAAGCACACACACCACTGGGATTCCGGATCATGTTTCTCATATGGGCAGTTTCATTGCCAGCGCTTCCAGTTTTCCCCTTTCCCAGCACCACTTACCATCTACCCAAGCATTTAAAACAGCTGGAATGGCATCATCCACCTAAAGTATCTTTTTTATTTTTTAAGTTTTTTCTCCCACCCGCAACCACCAAAAAAGGTGAGCTGAGGATAGGATGGTCTATGTGTTACTGCATATTACTGAGGAGCCAACCTCTTAAAATAAATTAAGTAATAAAAGTGGCTGGACCAGGTTCTGTGCTGTCTGCTATTTCTTGCACTTGTCAGACTTCAGTCTTTGCCTGCAACTACAGCTAAAACAGGACACTATCACTACTTTCACACAGTGTGACAGGCCCATTTTGTAGACAAATTTCATCATCAGAACTGGCAATTTACTCTGTTATTCAAAAGGCTGATCCTTTAATTCAGAATTAAACCAACTCTGTCAGAACCACAGCTGTCAAACACATGCCTGCATAGCTGGCAGTGCTTTAATGCACATCAGGCTCAAAAGACATGGCTTGAGCACTATCAGGAAAAAAACACACCAGAAGCTGCCAAGTACTGAGGGTGTGACCAGGTCTGGCTGAGTGATTAGGCAGATCTTTTCTGAGAGAGTTTGTAGGGAAGAAGGAATAACCAACACCTCAGAGTCTCCGATAAAAAATTAAGTCATTTTGAAGAGGTCTGGACTACTCCTTAAGTTACTCAGGAGCAGAACTTGTTAGTTTAGAGCTCAACCACCCTCTTAAATCTGTAATTTCAGCAAACGCACTAGAGGGACACCGGCCTGCTGTCTGTACCACTTTGCAGTTTCTCTGCCATCTTCAAATGCAAAAACGAAAAACAACTCAAAAAAAGTCAGTCTAAAGTGGGTGTTTACAAGGCCCCGAACAAAGAACAGCTCACCCTTGCAGCTGACAGAAGAATTTCCTACCACTTAGAAGTTCAATCGAGTTACTCACCATCAAATTTGTCAGTCAGATGGTTTACACACATTCCTGTCATACTATAGGTCCTTTCAAGCCACCTCCTAGACTCTTTGGGAGTCACTTTGGTGACTCTCATATTTTATAGGAAAGAACTCTCCATTTATGTCTCTTTTAAAAGGACCCTACAACAGTCTAACAATGCTTCAAATCTGATTTTACAGATTGGTAGTTTCACCCCTCTCCCCCATCACGAAAATAACTGATCTCAGTAGAAGCTTGGTTCATCAGAGTAGTAATTAAATTGGTCAGCAGACAACCAGGAGCTTGGAGAATGCACTTGTAAATTGGAACAGCTTTCCCCATCCTGAATCTAAGCAATGCTGTTCCTTCCAACCTTTCCAGCATGCCACATGTTAGGGAGCTCTCTGCTTTCTATCATCTATCACAGCACTCCCACAAAGAGCAGGGCAGGACAGGCTGCAGTCAGGCACAGAGAAAAGTGGAAGATTCTCACTGCCATCCTCTCTTGTGAGATCCCAGTTTTAAGTAGCATAAGTTTGGATCTGGTAGCTTCTTTTTCCCCTCTTTTCTTGGCAAATTAGGAGTTAGCAATAGCAAGAGCTCTGGTGAGGTACTTACTCTTTACTAAGGTCCTCTGTTAGTCCTTTTGCTGTTTTCATGGCATCTAACCTATATATACACAAATTATGGGATTTATCTACCCATTGGCACTCCAAGAGATTTATAAAAAATACTGTCCATAAAATTTAAAAACACTAGCAACAAAACTGTTCTTGTGTTTTGGAGCAAGCCCTGAGATTTGTGGTCTCTCCTGCTGCTAGAGGACCTCCATCTCCAAAGATCCGAAGTGAGGAGATGAAATTCACAGCATTAGGAGCAGGTCCAGGTGACCACTTGGGCACTGGACCTGCAGTACTGGTTTGCTACTCGGGTCAGAACTGCTGTTTCCTTCCATCTTTTTTCAACTCTTTTCTGCTGAGCTGTGTCAAAGCCAGCAGCACTGCATAATGGGTCTGGATCATACTAAAGCCACAGGGCTGTTTCATGAAAACACATCGAGGCTATTGCTGCCACCAAGGCAAACACCCCAGTGAACAGGAAGTGACCAAGCTCTCACACAGCCCCGCCAAGCAGGCTCACACTGGGTCTGATAAGGTCCAGGAATGTTTGTGACAACTAACGCTGTCCATCAGCTCTTGAGGATTGCAGAGAACCCCAACAAGTCTGTTTTGCCTTAGCTACTTTATTCCACTCTAATTGGATGTGATTCCTGTCAGCACACTAATACAACATAAAGAAACCTTTCTGTTGGAAACTTTCAGTTTAATTTAGTCTCCGAGGCCAAATTCAAAAGATAGGAGGAATCAAGGGAAGACAGTACTCTATTTAGCCCATTTCCAGCTGCACTGCAAGAGAAAGAAAAGCTACCAGAAGGATTCAGGAATATCCATTTCTTCATTTCCTCAGCTGGAAAGTTACAGCAGGTAAATTTGGAAAGCATCAAATGGCAAGTGTTTGACTGGATTTAACCCAGTGACCATCTGAGGAAGGTCCATGGTCCATAAGATTACCTTCCATTTCAGAAGGGACATGGGATTTCCAGAATACATCCTATACCTGTCCTTAAAGAGATGGACCACATCAGCTACAAGGACAGTGATAAGGAACTCAAGAAAAAGATTCCATATGGTGACATGCCAGTATCCTACATGCAACAGCTGTGAAAATATAGCCACAATTTTACCCAGCTGCATCCTGTGTAGTTGTTTGCCCTAATTTCACCAAAGGAATCTTTTAATTTTAATTTTCAGTACACTCCAGTTAAGATAGTCCTAAATAAATATCTACTCCTATGAAAAGAGATTCTAATTTTTCCAGGTCTCTTTGATGCCCTGTAAAGGAAGCAACTCATCCCTTTGCCCTCCAGTGTAGTTCAGAAGCAAGTATCATTGAAGTGGAATTATGCCATAACAAAATTATTTTCTGTTTTACTTTAAAAAGAGGTTTTTAAAAGTCTTGGGGTTTATTAAATAAGAAGTATCGGAGTAGAAGAGAACAGTCATCACAATTCTTCTCCCCACTGCTCCTGTGCTACCAGTGGCATTGTTTCAAGCCTGTGAAAGGTGACATTCCACAAAAACCACTTTTATTCTAGGCTGGAATAGCAGGCCTTTCACTTCCTTCCTCAGTACAGATACTTCTCTACATGAAGAGATACCAGCCACAGCACAGGCCATCTTAACTCCTTCCTGAAGGATGTTTGTGTTCTGTGAACAATCCTCCACAGAGCATCACATACCACTGCAAAAGAAGCTGGAGTGAGGAGTTGTCTCTTGGCAAGACAGGGACAGAAAAAATTCTTCTTAAACATACTTCCAAGTGTTTAAATTAGAAGTTTAAATTTCACTGTAATTGCACAATCCCACAACCTGGGGAGCTGTGGGTGAGCAATCTCCCATGTCCAACTTCTGTCAATCCTGTGGAAAGTCAATTAATACAGGTGACGAGCAGGCTACCCAGGACATGACCATGTTTAGAAGATCCAAAAAGGAGTCAACAAACACCACCAAGATACTAATTTTGTTAACCCACTGGAGTGCACTGCTGCTTTCTCAGAGGCCTGAAGTAATACAGCTGAAACAAGCCACTGAGGAGGAAGGAAATTAGTACAGCAATGGTGGTGTAGCAATCTGTTGACACTCTCTCGCATACTTCCAGGACTAAAATCACCAATTCTAATCACTACTGCCCCATTTCTAGGTTTTAGGAAGAACAAAAAAAGAGAAAGGTCTCCAGGAACACTCTGTTCCTAAACAGGTTTAGAGAACTAAAGGGGCTTAGGTCTTACCTTGAAATGATGACAGGAACCACACTGGCTCCTGACAAACTGCTCTGTCAGCAGAACCAGCTGTTTGCAATGCCAGGTATGACACTTTGGGATGAATGCCAGATGAGCAAACTCTGAGCTCCCCCAAAACAGGTCCCTGAAACACCAGGGCAAGGGGAATGTTGTGTACAGACCTCTTTGGCAAGGCATAACAACAACACGTACAAGGCAAAGTTAAGGGCTCTATTCAAAGGCACTGGTGAATGTATGCTCTTACACAGGGCACAGGGCTTTAGCTCTCAAGCTGGTTACTCCGATACTAATGAAGACAAAGCAATAATCCTTAAAGAAGAGGAGAGTAGAAATCACAGCTCACCAAACAGCGAGCAGAGCCGGAAGAGGAAAGAAAAAGAAACCAAAAACAGACAGTGACCTGAAACGCCGCCTATTAAACTCAGCTGAGAGACAAACAACCCGACAAGGCGAAGTTCAGCTTCACCACAAACCCAAGGGCGGCACAAGACCGTCTGTCACCGCAGCCCCAAGCTGGCCCCCCTCCCTCCCTGCGGAGACCCCTCCCAGCTCTTACCGCCTTTAGGTTTAGACTCCCCCCCGGCGGGCCCGGCCGAGGCGGACCGTGGCTGCTGCCCTTTGCTGCCGGCCGAGGATCCGGGCGCACCGGAGCCGCAGGGGCTGCTCCTGTCCATGGCGGGGGCTGCGGGGGTCGCTCCGGGCGGGCTCTGCAGCATCAAAGGGCGCCCCGGGAGAGCGGCGGCCCTGGGCGGGGGGGTACGACGGGCGCTGGCGGAGCCGGCGGGGGCCCAGGCTCATGGTCCGCGGGGGCAACCGGCGGGGGCGGCGCAGCGCGGACTCGGCCTCCTTCATGGCGACATCTTCTCGCTGCTCCACTCGAACCGGGGAAGGCCGCGGGAGGCCGGGCCGGGCCTGCGGGGCTCCGGGCGCGGAGGAGAGAAGAGCTGCTCACGGAGCCCCGCGGGGCCCGGCGCTGCTGCCGCCCGAGGGGTCGGCACCACCCCGGCACCCACCGGCTGCTTGGCGCCGCACCGGCCCCGGCTCGGCCGCCGCTGCACCGTAATGGCGACGAGTCGCCCGCAGCAGTGGCCGGACCCGGATGCAGCCGGTCCCGAGCAGGCCCGCGGGCATGCCGGGACTCGTAGTCTTGGGCCGGGCCTGCCGCGGGCCGCGCACAGCGAGCCTGGAGCTCCCCCTCGCTCCCGACCCCGCACCGCAGGGATCACCCCCACCTCCAGCAGCGTCCGAGAGGATAAAAAATCATCTGGTATAAAATCATTGCCACCGATTTGTAGCAAATAACTGTAAACGTTAAAAAGAAAAGTACCTCATTAGGCCTACTTGAAGTGATATTTTTTAACTTTTCCCAAAACTCCACAAGGGAACCCGGATGCTAAAAGTATTTCTTTTAATCTTTAAAACAGCACAGATCTTGAATACCTCTCCTGATGCCTTTTCCATTATTTTAGGGATGAAAGCTTCAAGTTCTGTGGGAGAGCAACTCCCAGATTTTTAAAAAAAGTATGGGTGGAGCATGTAAAGCCACATTTACCCCCATAACTCATACCATGACCTGAACCTACAGCCCCTCAAGTAAAAGCTTCACTACTGGTTTTGTACACACAGGCCACATGCTCTGTAACACCAGTATGATCAACAAATCTAGGAATTTGTGTTTTACAAATTTCAAACAAATACTCTAAAAGTTGCTCCTCTACATTTGAAAGGAAATAAGAAATAGCACATGCAATACTATAAAGAGACTATAGAGACAATGTCCTAGGTTACAGTGTAAGATGTGCCCACAAGCATGTATTCTATCACCATCTTCATGAGCTGTTAAAACCAGGTGGGACAGTCTCCCTGCCTCTCCCCTCAAGGCTAGGTCCTGTTAATGGCCCACCAGTGCTTTATCTCAAGACTCATCATTCCATTGTGAGATGCTCCACCCAGAGGGAGAAAACAAGCATTCCATCCTGGATATAAACTGCGATTTTGAAGACCACGGGCAGCCTTTCCCACAGGATTTTCCAGAGGACAAGAGCTACATACACACCACTGGACCTTCTTAGTGTGAAAAACGAGGTTCACTTCTTATAAAATTTAAGAAAAGTTTAATAAAATAAAATAGGACAATTGGGGAGACAACCACAAAAAGTTATTATGTGGCCGGGTGCTTCTGGTGAAGAACCAACCACAAGCACACCTCTACATCCAAAGGATAGCCTTTAAAAATACATCCCTGATTACATATTCATCACAGTAATGCATTATTCATAAATTCCTTGAAGTTTCTGTGTATTATTTCATCAAATTTACGGTCTTCTTCGGCCCCTTGGTGTCTGCTTTTCTTCCATAAATTCTTCTCTCCGGTTTCTGGTTTTTCTTCTTCTCTGATAAAATAATCTAGGAATGTGAGGACTTTTTCTGCTTACCTTTTCTAAATTGACTGCCTAAACTATAGACATTCTAAATCATTATAAAACCTAGGTACAGTTTTCTAATATGCGACAAAACCAACACATTTATAACATTAGGAAGACCAGATCTTTCCACAGAGGATCACCACCAGAACCACATCCGTTCACTTCAGGAGGACTGGAGCCACTACTGTTTATCGGACTGCTACTGCTACCCTGACTAACAGGGTCAGGTTGTATCTGACTCTGACAGTTTAAATCAGTTTTGTTTTGTTTTTCCTTATGTGTTTAAATATATATATATAGGTAAAGAACTGTTATTCCTGTTTCCCATATCTTTGCCTGAAAGCCTCTTGATTTCAAAATTATAATAATTCGGAGGGAAAGGGGGTTGCATGTTCCATTCCAAGGGAGCTTCCTGCCTTCCTTAGCAGACACCTGTCTTTCAAACCAAGACAGACACAAAACTTTTAGAGCAAAATATGACATATTAATTAGCAAATTAGCTGGCTGTGGAAAGAAATTAAATACAAGGAAGTCTTCTCCTCCATACAGCACAGAAATAAAAACAACCATATAGTCCAGATACCTTTTAATAGGAAGATATTAGGAGCAAACAATTGTCCTCATTACAGGACCTGCAGTGCCACACTCAACACTGCATTCCTCCAGAGACCGACTGGCACCCTGCAGAACATCTCTTTAGACAGGTCCGTATCCTTTATCACACATGGTCAGCTACAATAAAAAAGCATTCAAAATTGCAGGAGTACCTGACAGAACCACTTGCCAAACAGCCCCACAGGTATCTCTCGAGCGCCGCGCGGTGCCACGGCCGTGGCCAGGCAGCGGTGGCCGGGTGTGCCGGGCACGGGAAGGGCGGGGATTGTGGAAGGACCAGCAGCTCCACCATCCCCGCCCGACGGACTCGGCCGGCCCGCCTCACTCCGCCGCCATTGCTCCGGAGCGCCTCGACCACGCCCCCTGCAGGCTGACCGCCAGCCATTGGTCACCGCCAGGAGTTTGCCGGGAGCTCATTGGCTGCGGCGCGGGAAGATGGGCGGGGCGCTCACCAGCCCGGAGTGCCGTGTGCACAATCCCGTTTCCATGGCGACGGGAACGCTGTCGCCTGCGCGGCCGCTGCAGCCACGGTGACCGGGGATACGAGGCGGATCGGCTGCTGCCTAACTCTCTCCAAAGCAACTGTAATGCTGGGGACGCTGCAATGAACAGGGAGGGGATTCGGCTAAAAGCCGCCTGGAAACGCTGTTTGTTGTACAAGAGCAAGAGCCTGGCTGGGTGCCCTCCAGTTCGTCCAGGAGCTTTGAGGCCACACTGGGAAGAGTTTATCAGTTTTTTCTCAATAAGATGGCTGCTATCAGCAGAGTCTGTGGTTACTGGAAAAACACAGAGGAGACTGGGTTTATCTTCAAGGCTCCACATATTTTCCTTGCCTGCAGCAAATCACCAGGAGTAGGGCATGGGACAGACAGCCAGCCTTCAACCCAGGCCACGGGCTGCTGTAGCTCCTGCTTGTCCCTGACGGAGGACAAGCCTGTCAAACCCCAGTGCTCCTTCATACTGCTTTGGGTTACTGACTTACTTATTTAGCACAGCATTCAGGGATTCCAGAGCTCAGAAGAGATTTCTTTAAGAGGTAACAGCAGGCCCCAGGAAAAGTCCAAAGAATCTCATGACAATGGTATTTCACTTTTCCAAAGCACTGTAGCACCTATCCCACTTGATGGCTGGTGTGGATAGTGTTCAATGAAAGTCTATTAAAATCAAACATTTACCATCTTAATAATGGCTACGATTTCTCTTTCAACTTCATATTTCTCCACAGCCCAAATGGACACTGCAGAGGCTGCTGCTGCATCACTTTGGACACACACGGCTGTATTCTCTACCGTAGCTGCCTGATCATACATGGATGTCTGTATGAAGGAATGAAGAGGGTTTAGCTGCAGGAGCAACCCCCTGCCAGAATCACCCGCTAAGCAGCTCGACAGGTACCATCATTCCCAGCACACCCTCAGGATGCCACCACTGTGGCTGGGCAGCACTGGCCAGCTGTGCCAGGCACAGCCCAAACACAGGCAGCTCAAGCTCACGTTAAGCATCCGCTCTCAACAACACAAGCACTGCAGTGCCCCACCACCCACACCGGGCTCCCACTCTTGGGCTTCCCCTCCCCGGTACCTGCCCAGTGCAGCCCAGACAGAGCGCAGCTGTTGCCCTTTGCTGCTGGCCCGCAGGGGTGGCTCTGCTCCATGCCCGGACCACGACAGATGCCTGGTAATGGTGATGAGTCACCCGCAGCCAAGGCCGGATCTGGATGGAGCTGGTGCCGGGGAACCCCCCGGGCACAATGGGAACTTAGCCGATAGGAACGCCTCGGGCCCAGCATATGCCCTCAGGCAGCACTCCTCAGGGCTCACCAGGACCTCAGTGATCCACACATCAGCCAGAAATAACAACCTGGCTGGGGTAGAACTTGGCTTTTATTTTCCAGCACACTTCTCCAGAGACAGCAGAAAAAGAAACAGCTCAGGTTTTGGGACAGCGCATCCAGCAAAACAAGAGGGGGAAAATTATTTCATAAAAGAAAAATCACAAGAATAAGAGAAGTTTGGAACATGAAGAACTAAACACTGTCAGTACTTGCATAGCACTAGCAGTAATCAGGAAATACAGTAGATGGCTGTAAAACTACCAAAAGCAAAACTGCTCCAACAGCTCTAGTAGCAAAGGAGGAGCCTTCTGAAAAAAAAAAATAAATACAAGGAAGACTTTTTTGGTACTTTTCCTTTTTATATCCACAATGTAATGTCATCTGTTACAACATAATCCCTGCTCTTGCCCTTGAAGATCAAGGCCTGTGTCCTCAGGAAAGCTGCAGTAACTAGTCAGAGAGTCCTGTAACTGGATGCAAGTTTCAGTAACAGTCCATGGTTCTAACCAGACTTGAAAAGAAGAATAGCAACTTGGCCGAGGTAGAAGTAGATGAAGTGCTTGGTCTCATGAGTTACGTAGCTGCCAAAGTTCCTTCCCACGATGCAGTGCCAAGTGGGATTGTATTTCTTGTCAAACTCCTGCAAAACAGATCACTACAAATTAAGAACTCTTCTGATAGGTATTCACTTTCTGAGCAAGGCAATCAGAGGAAGAACAGATGTTCTTAAGTACTAGAATTATCTTATTTACATCTCATTGTTCACCTGCTGCTTTGTCAGACACACAACAACCCCACATCACTTCCCAACTGAGCAATAAGAAGTTTAAAACATTACTTTTGTTGAAAGCAATCTTTATTCCCCCATAATTCATAACACCACTGAATCTACAATCCACAAGTAAAAGATTCACCATTAGTTTGGTACCCACAGAGACACAGCCATAATTCAGACTTCATTGTTTATTAGCAGCACAGCTGCTAAACAGAAAATTCTCTGCCACTTGCTCTGTAACACCAGTATGATCAACAAATCTAAGCAGTTGTGCTTTACATATTTTCAAATAAATCATCTATAAATTCCCAGTAGTTGCTGCAAAGAATATCTGAAAAGTATTAAACTTTCTTTTTAACTTTCTTAGGTACTTTCTACATCTGGAGAAAAAAGCCTTTCTGTATTGTGGTCATAGCAAACAAGTATTTATTTAGCAGAAGCAATCATTCTGCCTAGCTGAATTACTTCTCATGGTAGAGAAGCTTCTCCACCCCAAATATCCTGTATTTTAAACTTATCTCCACCCCAGATGTCCTGGAGCAGAGCCTCAGGCTTTGAGTGGTACAGCTCGAGTAGAACAGCTCGAGCTGGGCACCTTCAGAAGGACCTCAACAATGAAATTGCCAGGCAATTACACCCTCCCAATCTCAGTTCCCCACCCTTCACGGTTCAGACCAATAATAACATTAGGGCCTGGGGACTTCTTGTTCTTTACTGGGTGTTTTCACTGTCCAGAGACAATCTTTCTTATCTCTTATACCGTGGTTTCTGCTGACAGTTACAGCTTCCTTATTTTCCAGCCTGAACTAGGTCTTGAGGCCCTTTTTCACAGTGCTAGGTAAAAGTAACATATCTGTGTGAAAATTCTCAGCTTGCAGCCTAAAGCTTTATCACTTTAGCTCCTCATGCCAAGCAGTCAAATCCAGACAGTTTCAGTTCAATTGGCCTTAACATTTCAACAGCTCTTCCACTCGGATCAGTATAACTTCTACGAATGCACTTTGATTTCTCCGTTCTCCTGAGCTGACAAAGCAGGAAATATAATCTGAACTAGATCTTTCTCGTGTATTGTTAAGACTACATAAAGGACAACACAGATGTTGAAAACAACAGATAATCAGTGCCAACAGGATTTTTTTTTCTTTTTCTTTTATGTTCATATATATCACCACATAAGGACAGGTGTGATTACAGAGAATTGCAGAAAACTACTTTTCCCTGGCATTTTTGATCCAGCGGGCAAGAATTGTAAGAGATCCTTAAGTTAAATACAATTGAAACCAAGGAGAATAGGCTTCCTCTCAGACAAAAAACACATGAGAGCTCAGCAGAGTCCTTGTGTTTTGTGCCAGCTCATCGCAGGGACAGTCAGGTGCCACTCTGTCTTTACGTGGACAAAGGGAGAGTGGAAAAAAGGCCTTAGGCAGAACATACTGTAAGAAAAAAGCAGGACCTAGAAAGGTCCACATAAAGGGTAGAGAAAGGAATACATGGACACCAGCCTAAAGAGAAAGGCCAACTTGATTATCTAGTATCGCTAGAGTCTCTAGAACTTGTTTTTCGAGAGCTACCTGCCTAGCAGCGTTCTCCCCAATTGATTTTTCATGCGCACAGAGATATCATGAGTACATTACAAGCCAACGTTTACCTTCTTTATGTGAGCAGCAATGTCCTTCTCAATGTTGTATTTCTCCAAGGCCTGAGTAGCACATTCCACAGCATCTTGCTGCATCTCCTCTGACATGTCCGCATTTTTGATCACTGCCTTTCGATCACTCATGATTGCCTGCTTGAAGAAGAAGGAAATTAAAAGTTGGAGGAGCACCTGTCAGAACCACCTGCCAAGCAGCCCCACAGGCATCGTCATTCCCAGCGCGCTCTCGGGCGCCGCGCTCTCGGTGCCACCGCCGTGGCCGGGCAGCGTTGGCCGGGTGTACCGGGCACGGGCACAGCCCGAGCAGCGGCGGCTCAAACGCCGCTTCACGTTAAGCACTCGCCCTCCGGCCGGCAGCGACACAAGCACCGCCGCAATCTCGGCCCTCCTCGGTCCCGCTCCGGCCGGGAGCTCCGCGAGAGAGCGCGGCCGCTCCATCGACCGACCCCGACGGCTCTTCCTTCCCCTGAGGGAAGCGAAGAAAGCCCGGCACGCGCGGCCAAGGGCTCGGAGCCCCGCGTGGCTGCAGCGTTCCGCCGGCAGCTGCCGGGGATGCGAAAAAATCAGAGGCCGAGGAAGAGCCCAGACGTCCCGGTACCCGAACCGGACCCAGCTCCTCTTGGCAGCTGTCCCTTCCCAACGTTCAAAGCCATCAATGCCTTGCCCTCACCGTCGGACGGGCGCCGCGGTATCGGCGCGGTGCGGATGCAGAGCCGGTGAGGGTGCGGGACGGCGCAGCGAGACCCACACGCTTGACTCCGGCGCCGCGGCTGTTTAACCGACCCGCGCGCGCCGCCGGGGCCTCCGAGCGCCCCAGCCCCGCCCCCTCAGCGCCGCCCGTCAGCCATTGGTCATCTCCACCATCACCCCGAGATCCTATTGGCCCCGNGCTGCAGCGTTCCGCCGGCAGCTGCCGGGGATGCGAAAAAATCAGAGGCGGTGGCCGGGGAAGAGCCCAGGCACGGGGGAGCCGCCGGGACACGCGGGGCCCCCGGGTACCGGAGTGGCGGAGTCTCTCGGAGCCGCTCGCGCCCTGTCCCTCACCGTTCGGGCGCTGCGAGACCGGCGCGATGCTGAGCGAACAGCGCTGCGCTCGGGTCCGTGCGCGACTCGCAGCGCTTCAGCCACGCCCCCTGCGCGCCCGCCGCCAGCCATTGGCCGTAGTCACTGCGCCCCGAGCGTCCATTGGCCATGGTCACTGCCTCTCGAGCGCCCATTGGCTATCGTCACCGCCCCCTGAGCGCCCATTGGCCATGGTCACTGCCTCTCGAGCCCCCATTGGCCATGGTCACTGCCCCCCGAGCGCCCATTGGCCATGGTCACTGCCTCTCGAGCTCCCATTGGCTATCGTCACCGCCCCCCGAGCGCCCATTGGCTACGCCGCGGCGCCCGGCAGGCTTTTACAGCAGCGTTGTCTTGCAGCTCGGGATGCATCGCGCCTTGTCCATTCCCATGGCGACCGGGGGATGCGGGGAGGCAACGGGAGCACAGGGCCCATGTTTTAGGATGATGGCGTAGATTTGGGCTGTGTATGCAAAGCTTCTTGTCTTGGCTCCCGTGCTACTCGTTTGCTGCGCCAGGGGAAGTTTAGGTCGGACATTGGGAGGAATTTCTTCACAGAAAGGGAAGAAAAGACACTGGAAGGGAGGTGGTGGAGTGACTGTCCCTGGAGGTGTTTAAGGAAAGACTGTACGTGACACTGAATGCCGTGGTCTGATTGACATGGTTGTGTTTGGTCACAGGTTAGACTCGATCTCAGAGGTCTTTTCCAATCTAATTCTGTGATTCTGTGTGGCATCATCAGGTGATCCTGGGTAAAAAACTTGTTCCTTAAAGTATGCTTTAGTCTCCAAGGCATTGTAATGTGTCCACCAGCTTCTGTAAAACACCTTTTTGTAGTTGGTATGTGGGCCTCAAAAGCCATTTTATTACTTGCCCCAGCCTGGATCACAGAAATGCTGAGTTTAAACAATAATCTCTGCAACAGACTTAATTTCTCTTTGAAACAAGCTCTTTTTGGGAATAGCCCTTTCAGTAGTATGTGATATTACTGAAATAATACTGGGATATTATCTGGGGTAGCTGTTTCAGTAATATGCCCTTTACTGAGAGTGAAGCCTACTCATGCTGAAGGAAGGACATGCATAGCTTGTAAATGACACTTGATCATCTGTCCTGTTCACTTGTCTGTTTTCAGTTGTGTCTTTTCAATTCAGACTAAGTGACCTCTGATAGAAATCTCTGATCCATATTTACTGGGCATGAGCAAGTCAGCTGCAAACTTTATTCCTTTAGTGAAGCAAATCTATCAGACTTTTATACCATCTTTTGCAGACCTCACTATTTCTGCAACTCTTGCCTTTTTTTGTTTGTCTTTGGTTTGGGGGCTATTTTGGTTGGTTAGTTGGGTTGGTTTTGTTTGGTTGGTTTTTTTTGTTTGTTTAAATGAAACAAGATGTTTTGGTAGATCCCCAGTCATCTGTTTTCTTAGTTTCACTCCCCCTGGGGCACTTTCTACTTACACTCTTGTCAGCAGATAAAACATTGCTGTTGGAGTCTTCCACAGCTGGTGATCTGTTAATAACAGGACTCTGAACCATATCTATAGCAAACAGCACAGGACGACTTAAAAGAGATTTTCAAATACTGGTTGGTAGGACTCTGATTTCCTTGTAGAAAAAAAACCCAAAAAACAAAAAAAAACCCCAAACAACAACAACAACACACCCCTCCCCCAAAAAAACAAAAAACAAACAACCCACAAAAAACAAAAACAAAAAAAAACCCAAACAAAAAAAACACAAAAAAGAACAACAACAAACAAAAACAAAAACAAAACAACCACCTCAAGAGCATTCACCTCACTTAAAATGTATATATTTTTCATATTCATACAGTGTTGTTACCTGCTGAATGTCATTCAGAGCAAAAGCAGCGTAACTGCAACAAACACTTTGCTTTTGCAAACTCTAAGGCAACCTCAGAAGAATATACTTCTCTCAGAAATATCAAAACTGGACAATGTAATACTTTTGTCACTCTAGAATATCTCAGGAATAACTCCTGACTCCCAGCTTTTAGCATTCTAATTAGGAGAGATACACTTCACAACTTTGCTTGTGTGCTAGAAACATGAAGAAATTTTGAATAGCCTTGAGGCCACAGTAAGTAATTAATTTACAGAACTGTGTTCAGCATCTGCAGCATTTGCAGTAGTTCTTTGAGTACTGGACAGGTTTGTGCTGACAGAATGGAACCATTTAACAATCTTCCAAGTGCTTACACTGAACTTCAGAAACACCCATGAATCTCTGAGGAGGTGGTTGTGTTTGGTAGCTGCAGGCAAGTTTCACTGCATTTATTAAGAAATGGTTTGCTGAAGGAACAGTTGGGATGATGACTGCAGGAAACGTCAGTGTGGGAGAGATACATGTCATTAATGAGAAACATTAAAGCCTGAGATACATGGCTTTACAGAAAGACATTAGAGTCCTACTTGTTAATCAAGAATATAAAAGTACAGTTTCCCTCAAGGCAGAGCTGCAGGGAAACGCAGAACAAATAAACACAGGAGATGATAGCTGGGGTAGAGGAGGTACTTAAGAAATCTGGGTAAAGGATAAGGCATATAATGACATTCCTCTCACAGATGGAGGTTACACTGTAAGCACTTTTCGTGTGAGCTGTTTTTTTTTACTCTGTTTTGCACAATGTATCACTGTATTAATACAGATTTTTACTTGGGCTCCTAGTTAATACCAAAACATAAAATAATCATTATTAGCAGTAAAACACTTTCCATTTTCTTTTTCTTTCCACAAAAGTGAAGCAATCCCCACACTGAAATTTTCTTTGTAAACCCGGGATTTATATGCAAGGGCTTTCAATCCCATTTTATATGTACAGATTTGTGGTGGTGGAAAAATGTTAGCAGGTCTAAGTGAGGTTTCCTCCATGGTCTCCAGAGAAACTGGATCCATTTACTGAGTCCTGCAGTGAATGCAGGTGAACCAGCACATGAGGGGTGTCTCTCCCTCTCTCAAAGTGCAGCCAGGGCCCAGTGGGGCTCAGCACCAGCACATTAGACCCACTAAGGCATTGACACACCCTGCCCCTCAGGCAGCTCATCTGCCCTCTGTGAGCTTTTCTGTTTTGGTGGTTGCAGGTGTCCGAGTCAAGGTTGTAATGCCCTTACTTGTGGTGTAGTTGCATCAAACCCCTTCATTAAGGAAATGTGTGTTTTCCACTTCAAATGCAGTTTGGGCTGCAGGGAACAAGCATCAGGCAGTCTGTTCTCTCACTGGAGTGTGTGGGAGCAGCACTGAACTGGCAGTTTTAAATTTGGCCTGTGCTGCATTGGGAATGTGGGATCATCTTGTCCAAATTGTTGGTTTAGTTGCTGCCTTTAAATAGTTACTTGATGCTATTTTGGGTTAAAAGCTCCTGCAGCCATGCAGGAGCTTTTAAATTCCTCTTCCTTCTTCTATGTAAATATTATCATCCCCATGCTCTCTGATGGTCAAAGGAGGAGGCCAAAATGGATAGAACAAGGGGGAACTTCTCAAAGTGGGAATTATCTGCTAATAAGATTGTGGTTATCAATCATATTGATTGACTGATACTTTGAAGTCTTTCCTTGTTATGATTTATATACACACTATAAATTTCTTTTAGGCTGAGCTTGTATATTGGTAAAACTTCAGCATTTGCAGGGTCTGAATCTTGACAAGTCCGACACTGAAGCAATAATACAGAGTTACAGCTTTGCAGAGGATTGGATTAGTGCTGTTAAACAAAAGCTTTATTTTAATACCGTAGAAAGAATTCCAGTATCATAGTAATTACATGTTTTATGTATATATGTGACTATATTATGGATGCTTAAACAAATAATGAAGTAATTGCACAATTAAGAGTGGGACAAGGGTTTGCTCTCACCTCCAGACAGCAAATTCACTTTGCCAAATAAAAGCACCAAGGTGATCTGCCATGCTGCCTTCCAGCTTCAGAGACATTGAATATTTCAGCAACACTACTAAACTTTAACACCTTCCTTCTTCTGTCTTGCAAGTGCTCTTCTTTTGACCAAAATATGTGCCAGGGTGTTTCAGCTGTGACTGCACAAAACTTTGCTTTCCCAAATAAAATACTGAAAGGGCATTTGGGCTCTGGGCTGTCACTAAGAGCCCTACAGAAAAGTGTCTCATTCTTCCAGCTTTGGTAAAGGGATGTTACCTGACAGAAAAAAAACAATTTGTGTAGGACCAGCTGTAAGTTACCTTGTGAGCAGGACACCCTGGCATGGAAGTGCTCCAGTTTACTCCATGTACAGGAAGTCTAAATATCCTGAGAAAGTCAGGAAAGTAAGTCCTGTCTGACTTCCTCTAAGGAATTTCACAACATGTGCAGTAACTTCAGAACCAGGTCAGCCTCTGTACTGCTTCTGAACCAATAAATTGCACATAATTTTACATAGATGGCTACAGTACTTTATTTTAGTACTCCCTATTATTAACTAGTATTTCTGAAAGTAAATGCAGCTATTTCAGGTTATATTCTTCGGGTTAATTCAGGCGAGATAAAGAGATTTTTGTAAGAAAGTCAATACCTGGTGGAGCTAGAAAATACTCCTCTACTTTCTCTCTGGCATTTCCCAGCAGGTCTTTGGTGCAGTTGCCTTCTGTCACATCATCTTCTCTGAGATACAGACACCTGAAGGACAAAGATTACTGGTTATCTTGAAGCTATTCTGTAAATATGAGGTAGGAAGGGCAGCTTATGTCTAAACCTGGTTTTGGTCTTTTAAATAAACACTTGGACAAGTACTGGAACATTTTGAAGCACCCAAGAATGCCACTAGCAGGTATTTGGGGAGCAGTGTGAGAACACAGATTAAAGAACTGAAGTTCACCTTCGCTTTGCTCACTCATAAAAATCACACGTCCCAGTGACAACTTTCTCCCCATCAAAACCACAGTAAGACATTTTGATCAAAGTGGCCACATGCATCATGATTCCTAGGGGAAAAAGGTCACAAAAGCTAACAGCTTGATGCATTAACAGAGAAAAGGAGACTGCTGTGATTCACCACCTGTCCTCCAGCACTGAATCCATTGGTTCCACACCATCGGTGTTTACTTCAAGAAGCTGATCAGCAAATTGGATAGCCTTCTGCAGCCGCTCCACGCCCTCCAAATCCCGGAAATCCACCAGGGCCAAGTGCTCCAAGTGGTCCAGCACTTCCACCGACACTTTCTGCTGTACAAAAGCACAAATATGGACCAAAAAGTCAGAAATTAACACGCTTAATATTGCTACTTTCTTTTAATTAAAAACTCGTTACACGTGAAACCCAGAATTTACAAAAAAACTCCTAAAATCGTTAAGGCTGGAAAAGACCTTTAAGGTCACCAAATCCAACCTACTGGCAGGGACCCGCCGATTCCTGTTACTTTCGTGGAAAATTAACCCTTGCTTTATGCTGTTCCTGCTGTCCCGCCTCGCGAGGGGCACACCGGCTCCGCGGCGGTACCTGCGGCCGGTGCCCGCTGTGCCACCTCGCCGCGCCCGAGGGGCGATGCGGCGGTACCTGCGGCCGGTGCCCGCTGTGCCACCTCGCCGCGCCCGAGGGGCGATGCGGAGGGACCCGCCAGGCGCGGAGCCACCGCCGCACGGACAGCGCGCGCATCGCGCCACCGCCGCGTGACGTCACATACCCGCGCGTGGCGTCACCCGCGCGCCGGACGCGCGTCACTCCGCGGTGCGCCCGGCCCGTCCCGGCGCCGCCGTCGCCATGAACAGCGTGGGCGAGGCGTGCACGGAGCTGAAGCGCGAGTACGACCAGTGCTTCAACCGCTGGTTCGCCGAGAAGTTTCTCAAGGGCGACAGCGCTGGCGACCCCTGCGGGCAGCTCTTCAAGCGCTACCAGCTCTGCGTGCAGGTGTGTCCAGCCCCAGGGCCCCGGGCCCCCTTTGCTCCCTGCCCCCAGCGTCGTTCCCCCGCTCTGACCCTTCTTACCGCCGTCCTGGTACCCCAGGAGCAGCCTCAGCCTTCACCAGTGACCCCAACACGCAGCTCTGGATTTATCTCGCCCTTTGTCTGTCGGTCATGACATGGAATATTTTACAGGTGTTTCCTATTTTTATTGTACGTAACTTCTTAAGGCTGCTTCTGTAGAGGCTGCAGCACGTTTCTGTTATGCGATCTGGACTGTAGTTGAGTGAGTTCTCAGTATGTCCTTCATTAACTCTTAACACTGAAGCTTTATTCAAACCAGCTTTAAGACTACTTTTTCTAGATTACTTCTTTTTAGATAATTTCTATTCAGGCAACAAGCGATAGGACAAGAGGTTATAGGCTTAAGCTGCACCAGGGAGTTTTAGGTTGGACATCAAGAGGAATTTTTTCACAGAAGAGGTGATCAGACACTGGAATGGGCTGCCTAGGGAGGTGGTGGAGTCAGTGTCCCTGAAGGCATTTAAGGGAAGACTGGGCATGGCCATGGTCTGGTTGACATGGTGCTGTTGGGTCACAGGTTGGACTCAATGATCTCAGAGGTGTTTTACAACCTAATTAATCCTGTGATTCTGTGTTTTGTACCAAAGATGACATCATGTAGCCCTCTAAAGAAGTGTCAAGTTTAATTATTTGGCTTTATTTTATTTCTTTTCAGAAAGCAATCAAGGAGAAGGACATACCCATTGAGGGCCTGGAGTTCATGGGCCCGAGTAAAGGAAAAACTGAAAGCTCCTCTTGATGTTGACTGTATGGTTGGAGTCACTAATACGAGCCTTTGGACTAAACACCATCACCAGGTGTACCATAGATGCTACCTGGATAAGACCTTTAGACTTTTATTAACTACTTTTTAGGATCGAGAAATGTTCTCTGCTTGTGAAAACAAACAGCTAAAAGGAAAAAAAAGACTGGATCATGTGCTAACTGCTGCCTCCTTTCCAGTGAAACTTGGTGGTGGTTCAGCATCTAATGGCTTAAAAATCCATGTGAACTAACTTCCTATTGAATGTCATGCGGGAATGCTGGTTGGAGTGGGCTGAGATAGTTTCTTTGTGACTGATTTCTTTTGCTTGTTTATATAACACTTGAAAGTGTTTAAAAAGCATTTGGAGGGGGTTGATGTACTTTGTATCATCTCTATGCTGCTGAATTTTGGTGAAGTTTGTTTCATGTGATCCTGAAAGCTGAAGGGCTTTAAGCACTGTTTTGTGTCAGCAAAAGAGATGGTTTAAAAGCACTACTGGACCTGCAACAGCTTGGCTAAAATAAATATAACCAGGCTATATTTTGTTCAAGTAGGTAACTGTGCAATAGAGTCTGATTGTGATCTCTAGGACTGATAGAGGTGGCCTGCTGAGAAGCTGAAAAGAAGACCTTCAATGCAGAGGTTACTTCAACCTTTTCTGAGGTACTGACACAACCACAAACTTGAATTCTCTCTCCTTTATCTTTAAATATTCATGTGGTTTGATTGTTACACAAGGATGGGGCAAAGCTTGCTCCTCTACTTACACCAACACAGGTGAAAGAGTTGAAGATATTATGGTCTGGGGACAAAAGATAAGTCAGCTTCCTAATTTTAGAATTACAGTGAGGAAAAAAGAAAGCTCCACTCCCTGCTTTTAATTTCTGCTAATTATTTAAAGGTTTTGCTTTTTAAAAAGCCTAAAAAATGTGCAGTTCTCAAACATTATAGCTGGCCTACCCACCCCATAGCCCCCTCACAGACCCCCACAGACCACAGACACTGAGTCCTGTGGGCCTTGTGCAGAGGATCAGGAACTGCTGCAGCCTGAGGCTGTTGTTCCTGGGTCAGTCGTGTGTTCAGGTGAGCCACACTCCTGTTCTCTGGTGCAGAGAGCTCCTACAGTGTCAGCACAGGGGTTAAACACAGCACTGAAAAAACAAGCTATTGGCAAAGTGCTGTGTCACTCAGGTATAAATGAAAACAGTGATCTAAGGGAATGATCTATAAATAGCATTTTGGAGATAGTTAACTATGTAGCTTTTCTTTTTTAAGGAATAACACACAAAACCAGTTTGCTCTTCTGTGATCTTCATGTAGGGCTGAATGTAATGTGATTTTGTCAGCTTTAAAACATCTGTGCCCATCAGTGCCTTTCAACACAGCAAAACTTTTCTCAGCAATCTTTACTGGTACCCAGATGGAAACATGGGTTAGGATATCCTGCAGTACCCACTTTGAAATTCTCCCTTGCTATCCATCACTCCTTTCAACAGCAAGATGCCAAAGCAGCTGCTGCATTCTACCTTTTGGGAAGAACCAAATTAATGAGAGCTGAGAGAGAGCTCAGTTTCATACCATCCAAAAAATACAGAAGTTATAGAAAGAAAATGGTTGACTTGTAGTGAGCAAAAACTTGAAAATGAAGGTTGTACCGGCACAGGCCCAGGCTGTTGGCTCATTAATCCCTTCTACTTTAAGCAGCTTCTGCATGACACAGTACACATTATACAGACATAAGCAGTAGAGCCAAAATTGTGTTTTCTTCTGCAAAACCTGTGACATTGTACAGACAGCAGCTTTATGGAAAGCAGAGTGGTGAGCAAGATGTCTGCTGATGTACCTGAAAATTTCAGATCTAAAGGTGAACAGTGTGAAGGCAGAGCTTAGCTCAACATCTTTGCTGCCACTCCCTCTGCCAGAAGGGACCAAGAGAAAATCACCTTCATGACTGTTAATAAATACTGTAAAAGCTGATGATGGAGAACGTGCTTCAGTATATATTGAATTTTAATCTACATATCTGTTCTTCTGGCTCTGAGTTTAGAGTCATCAGTTAAGCCAGACGTGAAGAATATGAAATTGATTCATGTCTTATGCCAAGTGCATTCCTGTTGTGTTATCAGACACAGGAACATATGTTAACATTCAGGCAGTCAAACCCCTTTGCTCCTATACTGTGTCCTCTGGGAAATCTTAATGCTTTATGCAAACACTGAACTAAAAAACTTCTAAGGATTCAGGTTAACAAACAAGTCAAATCGCAAATTCATGTTCAGAGTTGTTTATTTAAAGGACCCCATCACAAATACACACGGGGGGCACAACACCACTCAGCTTCATCGCAGAAGAAGCGCAGTTTCTGAAACTCTGACCCCAGAAAATATGGTTCCCACTCAACATTCTGGTTCAAGATGGGGAGAGCCAAAGTTCTGGCTGTGGTCAGGATCTTGGTTTTAATCTTCATAACCAGTTGGGAGAGGGTTAGCGTGGGGGTTGTGAAACAGAGTTTTATTCCCATCACCCCAGGGGAAACGCTGTTGAAAGAAGAAAGAAAATAAGCCAGTGGCAGCTCCTGAACAACCCCTAGAACACCAGAAACCAAGAGCAATACAGACTCAAATATCAATTCTACCAGGCAATTAGTGAAAAGACAAGATGAAATAGCCTCAAGCTGTGCCAGGGAAGGTTTAGGCTGGACATCAGGAGGAATTTCTTCACAGAAGGGGTTGTTAAACATTGGGATAAATTGTCCAGGCTGCTGGGGTCACCATCCCTGGATGCAGCACTTAGTGCCATGATCTGGTTGACAGGGTGGAGATGAGACACAGGCTAGACTCCATCTTAGAAATCTTTTCCAACCTAAATGATTCTGTGATCACACAGTTCAACAGGCTGCTGAATTAAACAAGCTGGTTTCCAGATGTAGGACGCAAGAGTTGGAAAACTGTCTCCCTTAGCTGGGAGTCACAGTTTCTAAACAGCACAATCTTTGCTCTTACTTAAAGATCAACTGTGCTGTATTATGAGGACCCCAAGTTTAAGTATTTGGCATCTTCACTACTAGCTTTTAGATCGGTATTAGTTTAAGTACAGCAGCTCTAGGACTGAAACTTTTCAGCACGACATTAGCAGGATCACTTTGGGGTAGGAAGGCCTGTAATACCATGGTTACTTCATCAGAGCTGTGACAAACTTTTACTGCCTCAGAAACAGCCATGAGTTGATATCACAGCCAATGTATAAATTGAAAATTACATGCTGCGGCAATCTCAGAGGAAGCTCTGCAGCCAAGGAGGAAAGGAAGGCTCTTAAACATCGCAGGCGGAAATACCTTGGTCCTGATCCGGAGGTGGGTGTAGGGCACAAACTCGGGCCTCTCGTGCCCCCCGTGCTGTGCCTTCAGGTAGCAGTTTAGCATGCACACGGCCACGCCGGGCAGCGCCACCACGAAGGTCAACGTCTTCCACATGCGGGCTGGGCACAGGGCAGCGGGACAGCAAGGAGAACAACAGTCACCATTTTCATTAGCGTTGCTGACGTGACAGCACGTTAAATACAATTAGCGCATTAACGACCCACTAACGAACGCTGTGTCCCACCCTCAAAAGCGAGTTCCCTCCCCGTTTGTAGCAGGGATCCAGGTTCAAGCCCTGGCGGGGCTCACACCGAGCGCCTGCTATGCCCCATTCCCACAGCGAAGGGCACCGGCTGTCAAGGGCAGCGCCGCGCACCCCGGCTCCGCCCCCGCCCCGCAGAACCCCGGTACCTCCGCCGCCCTCGTGTGCCACGGCCGCCATGCCGCGCACCGGCGGGGAACGCGCGGCAGCGGCGCCGAGCAGCAGGCGGGACACCCGTCCAAGCGCCGCCATGTCCTCCGTGTCCGCACGGCGGAACCGGAACCGCGCCGGGCGGAACCGACGGCGGCGGCGGCCGCGCTGACCTTGAACAGCGCCGCCCGCACGCACGCGCCGCACGCACGGCGGGAGGGGCGGGGCGGTGACGTCACGCGTGGCCCTGAGGGGCGGGCCGGCGCCGTGTCGGTGCTGAGGGTGGCGCGGCGCGGGTCGGGGTTCGGAGAGGTGGCGTTGTTGGCGGTGACAGAGACACAGACCCGCTTAGGTGGGAAATGACCGCGGGGAGCATCGTGTCCATCCTGTGACCGAATATCTCCGTGTCAAACAGACCGTGACAGTGCCGCGTCCGGCTTTTCCTGAAACGCCTCCAGGGATGGTGGTTCCACCGCCTCCCTGTGTAGCCCATTCCAACGTCTGATCACACTTTCTGTGCAGAAATTACTCCTGGTGTCCAACCTAAACCTTCCCTGGTGCAGCTGGAGGCTATTTCCTCTTGTCCTGTTGCTATTGCCTGGGAGAAGAGGCTGATCCACACCTGCCTACAGCTTCTGTCAGGTGGAGAGTGATAAGTAGTTAAGAGAGTGAAAAGTCCGGGGGATGTGAAGACAGGGAGAGCGCTGGGGATGTCCCAAGCATGAGGGGATCAAGGGCCCCCTCAAATGGGGCAGTTCTGTTACCACTAATGTGTTTTTAATTACATGGATTCCTGGGATGATTCTGTTGAAATAATAACATCACTTGAATGAACACAAGATTTCCAGGGAAAAAAAAATTACAAATATCTAGGTTCTCTTTTCATTCTTTATTGGAACCTTATGGCTGGCTGTTTGACTCTTGGCAGAAGCCATATAGGTGGAGAGTACATTTTTTCAGCACTTAAAGCACCACAGCAAAATGAGAGAGTTCCCACGGTGGATGTAGAAACTGTAACAGCAGAAAAGCAAAGAAACTTAGCTTTTGGGAAGGATGGTGGTAGGGGCTGGTCTGAGAAGAATGACATATGAAGGAATTGTGTTTTACTTCAAGCAAGGTTCAGTTGTCTTTGGAAGGAAGAGGTTTGTTGGTAATGTGCACACCTTGGTCCCATGGAATTGGTCGCTTCTCTTTTGCCAAGACCAAGGCATTCAGTGTGGCATGTCTGTTGGATGGTGGGAAGCTGTGTTTGCTGCTGGGGAGCAGGATTTCTTTACCCTTTTTCACGTGGAGCAGGGCTTGTGTCAAATTTACTACATAGCATAAAAGAATGGTAGTATGGCCAGAACCTTGGAAGGCTGTTGTGAAACACACCTTGGCATAAAAATATTGCTACAGCTGTTTACTGTATCTGGGCACTGTAAACTGTTAAAAGTGCTTTGGTTTCTTTGTTCTTCTCTTATTTTTCTTTAAATTACAATTACCTCTTCCAGTGATTTGTTTTCGTATTATTTTAGTTAATAAATAATTTTAAGGAGAGCTTTGCTTTCATACTGGAAGAAGTTATTCCCAGGTGGTACTGTGTGTATCTGCAGAAGTGTTCTGTCATCATGGACATGATTCATTTTGTACAAAACAGCCCTCAAACCACTGGGGCTCACCATGTGCACACACCTGCTTTGCTAAATCCACACTGGAGGTAGATTTTGCCTTTCCACACTTTCATCCTTTGGATTCGGGCTTATAAGATGTCTAATATATTAGACTTTTAATTTAAAAGGTATTTGTATGTGTTTTTTTGGGGGGGAACAGAAGATCTGGGAATTATTTTGTACAATATTTCAGTGATGAAACCAAGATTAAGTTCTGTATCCTAAAGCAAATTTGTAATGGCAGCTACATAAACAAATCTAGTCTTGTTTGTAGCAAAAAGAACTTTAAGTAAGCAACAGATGCTAACGTTTAAAATGAGAGAAAACAACGAATCAGTAAAACAAGCAAACACCTGTCTAGGATGAGGAAAAATTTTCTCTAAATGAAACAGATTTGTGAGCTGTGCTGCTGCTGCAGCAGCCTCAAAACACAACATACAAGTGTTCAGCAGGAGGTGAGAGCAGCCAAGGTTTGCTTCTCCCTAGTTCTCTCTGACACCTTTACTCCTCTAACAGTCTGGAAAATGCTCTTTGGAGAAGGCAGTAGTGGCAACTCTTCGCGTAGCTGTCCCAAATGCACCTTGTCCTACCCATGGAATTCCAAGAGGCTCATGGAGAGCAACTGAAAATGGGGTTTGAGTCTGTCCTGAACCTGAGCATGGCAGCAGGTTCGTTACAGCCTGAGTTACACTGATTTAAAATGGGTCTGTCTTAGTCTTTATAATTCCAACAGCTGTAATTAATCTCTATATGAGGTGTATCAGGAGTCTAGTGAGTCTGATTCACATCTTTAAATGTAAATTAGGAGTGACTGTTGGAAGACACAAAAGATTCCAGAAGAACAATTTCTTTTAGCTGAGGGAAGACAGGCAGGTATTGAAAGAAACATAGATATTTTAAGAGTACTGTGAATAATGTTTTGATGTAGTTGTATGAAATGTGTTTAACTGTGCAATATGTGATGATTATTATCACTGTGATGACTGCAGTCCTTCTGACAGCACGTGTTTTTACAAAAGTGTGTGGAAAATGAGTGAACAGTCAATTCTGGCTCTGCAGTTCTGTCTGAATTATTGACCCGTGGCACAGGAAACCCCTCTTGTACTCAGTATTGTGCCTTGCAGAAGGGGCTCCAGGTGGGTATTCCCCAAGCTGACCTGTGGGCTTAGAGCTTGATTTTAGAAAATAGCTTATCACCTTTTAAAATCCAAGCCTAAATCCAGCATTTTGAGGAATTTTCAACAGGTACATTTTTACAAAAGACCCAGCATCCCAGGAATTTTCTGAGTGCAGACATGCTACAGAGTTAGCTCTGAAAAGGAAAAAAAAAGAAGTGTATATATGTATATATATATATCTATAAAGTGGTAGTATCCAGTCACCGAGAGAAAGCTGTCTCAGAGTAGAGGTGGGACAGGTGGAGGTCAGGCCAGAGCTCCTGTAACCTGACTTGGGTGCCCAATAGTCCTCTCCTGCTGGGTGTGCAGCTGTGATATGGGACACTTTGGATCATGTTGCTGTCCTGTTCAGCACAATTTAAATGATTGCAGCAAGCTGGTAGAGATGGAGTTCAGTAGAGCGGAAGTTGGCACACTACGGTGAAAAATAATGTTTGTTGTGCAAAAGCAAGCTCAAGTTTATATGGACTGTGTACAGAAATGCTTGTGGGAGCAGAAAGCTTTGGCTTTCAGGTAATGGCCCTAAATGTAGTGAGTTTTAAGAATCTCCATTCCACTCTGATTTAGAATCAAAGGCCACTTGCCAAAGATTCGTCTTTCACCTTTCTTTCTGTTACTTTTCCCGGCTGCAGCGGTGGGTGACAGAGAGAGGGCACGGATGGCAGCGAGAGTCACGATGAGATGGGAGGGCTGTATCGCCGGCGCTCACAGCAATGCCGGCCCGGCCCGCCTGGTGGCAAACTGCTTTCACTGGAAGTGCCTCTCCGTTCAAGAGGTCTGGGAACAAAATGCTCTGTCTGGGATTGCAGGCTGTAATCTCATCCCCGTGTATTTTCGCGTTTTCAGGGCCCTGCTCATCCTTCTCGAATAGCAATATTGCTTCCATCGGATACTGTCTTAACAAACGCGGAATTCGTGCTGCAGAGATAGCGTCTGTGTCTCAAACTTCACAGAGTTTCTGGGGGCAAAAGTTTTCTTCATCTTCTCCCTGTAGTCCTGGAACGGCAGAAATCAATATTCTGACATCTGTAAATCCTTTGTTTCCTTTTTCACCAGGGCTTTATCAGCTTTGGGAGGGAGGGATGGGGGGAAGAGGACGTTGAGAGAGCCATTGTCCCTATCCTCGGGAATGATCTGGAACTACTATGCAAATCTTCATTTGAAGACCCTGGGAACTGGGGGAGGGCTTTAGCTGCGAGCTCAGTGGGAGGGGAGCTCTGAATCCCTGCTCACACATTCCTGCCTTGTGCAAGGAGCTGGGAAGAGTCTTTTGAACGAGCAGAAGAGACATTTTGTGCTTTGTGCGCTCCTGTGAGGCTGCGCACTCTTTATGTCTCCTGTTTTGTGCCTTTTTTTCTGCCTACTTCTAAATGTTTGCGGAAGATTTGGCGGGGGGGGTGGGAGGAAGGAGAGATCCGAAAGCTGCGATTAGCAGTGACGAAGTCAGAGGGGTGCAAGGTGCAGCACTGCTTCTGCCCCTCTTTCACAGCCTGGAGTCTTCCACCAAGCAGTCGGGCAGCTGCAGTGGTTCTAACATCCCGATTGCTAGCATTAGCATATGGCACAGGCACCGTTTCAGTAAAGCAAATGATTCGGCTGGTCAGGAGTAGTGGGGTAGAATAATTTGTAGTTGTGAAATTATCACGTAGTCAGGTCTTAAAAAGCCACCTCTTACAGGAGCAAAGACCCACCGAGCAAAACTTGGTTTGTGAAACCCTGTGGTGTGTGCTGGCTTGGCTCTGAGCTCCGTGTCACCTGTTTTGTATTAGGGTAGGGTCACAATAACTGCCAAGTTTCCTGGAAGTTATGTAGAGTCCTCCATAGGCCTCATGGAAGGGGAGATATCCTGACTTCGTAGCCACATAGAGGAACAGGGCAGTGGGGGAGGGACAGTTCAGATACATATCTAGGCTTTTTGTCTTTATAACACCTGTAAAGGTAGTCACAGTCCTTTTGATTTCCTGACCTTCATTTTCGGGTCATCTGTCTCACTGTTTGTTTTTCAAACTTTGAGGAGTTTAATGTTCCAGAAAACCAAAAATTATTTTTGAACCGTGACAGCCCTGGAAAATGCAACCCTACTCTCTCCCACACAGGTAAGAAGATGTGGCCATTTAAAAATCTCACCTTCTGTCAAAACCACAGGAACACACACCCCGACACTTGATTCTATGCTACCTCCCTCGTTAAAGCCAAAGTAGTGTAAACCGCTGGTGTTTGTCCTCCAAGTACTTTACAGCTTTGTGGAGGGAAAGTGCATCACAAGCATGGTCCAATGCACGGTTGGGTCTGAATCTGCTCTTGTTTTTCCGCGTGTAACTCTAGAATGACTCAGCTGACTGGGACAAACCCCCGGAACTGTGCTTGCTGGAAACCAGCCTGGATATGCCTTCTGGCTCCTCTAAGTGCCCCCAGCACCTGTGCACGCTCCCGTATCCATGCAGATGCTTTTCTGAGTATACTTGTTTGCATGAGGGCTGGTGTGTGAATGCACATTCTTCTCACCCACGCCTCACATACACATGCAAACACACATCCTCGAGTGCACACAGCCATTCCCTTTCTCTCATATGCATTTGTGCACAAACACAGACCTTTTTGAAAGCTCCTGTTTTCAGAAAGGTTTTATTTATAGGTCCTGCTTGGTTGTGAATGTGAAAGGGAGAAAGCCCCTCAGAGGGTTCCTTTCATGTGTAAATCAGCCTAGGCTGAGAGCATTGGGGTCACTGAGAGGAGGATTTCGCTCTTAATTACTCAGAGAGAAAGCAGGCAGGGGACTTTCTCAAACTAATAGGGTTGTTCTCTGCTGGGGAAATCAGCTTGAGACGCCCAAATTTCTCTTGCATCAGACTTCAGGCTGTGATTCACAGGCCTCTTCTGCCACTAGCAAGAGCTTTCTATGTGGCATTTGGAACAAACAGTTCAGCTTCCAAAACAGCTTAGTTATTAAAGATGGTTATGCTGACTCTAATAATTGGGTGTTCTTTTGAGACCAACAGAAGAGCTGACCTAGCTTGCTTTGGTTTTTTGCTGCTTTTATTGACAAAGATATTAGACTGTGATACATATATCTGTGACTCTATCTGAAGACCTCAGTATTCTTTCAGATCTGACAACTCACACTTCTCTGCCAAGTAGAAAAATGTCCAGAGACTAGTCCAGTGAGCAGTACTCTGAACTTGAACTTGAAACCAGCACTGAATTCCCAGTTCACCCACCGAATGCCTTTGTATCCTTAGCTGTGGAACAGAGTAATCTCTCTAGAATGGGGCTGGTAAGAACAAAAGTCAATATGTATTGATACTCTTGGTAATGAGGCTGTGAATGCCAAGGTAAATGAGTGTGTCTGAAGAGATGTGTCTTTTTCCTGGGATGCAATATAAGCACGGGGATTCCTCTGCTGAAGTAGCAATGCCATCTTTCATCCCTGGTCATGAAACTGAGTCTGGAAATCTACTGCAGAGGTGAGAACTCCCAGTCACAAGTCACCGAGTTTTCTGGAGGGACTTCAGGACCTGCTTGAGGCATCACACACTAAAAGGAGATGTAGCTGACAGTAGTTGCAGTTGGAGGTAAGAAATGTGTTGTCAAGTGCACACTCATACAAGCATGTGAGTGTGCACTTACATGGTTTAACTTCACTTGACAAAGAGAAATTCACACCTCCTCATCTGTACCTCCTTTTTATATGGCCTCTGCTTTTCTGAACAGGAAATAAATCAGTTGAGGGCTGAACATTCCCAGCCCATGCACAAACAACCTCCTGAGAGTCTTGACTGGGGATTCTTGGAGCTGTGTTAGTTCAGGTTGCCTGGGAAGGTGGAGAGTTTTGTCTGGGAGCACCTGTTTGAGGATGCTGGCTCATAGTGGTGGGAGCCATTGGCAGATGAGGTCAGCAGTCTGAAGTATCTGCAGAGGTCAGAGGGAAATGAAAGGGTCATTTCTCTTGCAAATGAAGAGTTGCAGCCTGGAGCAGCCTTAGCAGAGTCCAGCATGTGGGTCCAGGCTGTTCCTTTTATGAGCTGATGGAAATGGGGCCGAAAAGGACTTCCTCGATGGAGTTCTGTCACAGCCTTGGTTATCTTTCCCTCCTGCAGTATGCACTGGGTGTAGAATATGGATTGGTTATCCTGGCTACCAGCACAGTCAAGAGGATGAAGGTTTTATGGCTGCATAGAAAACCTTGGGCAGCAGGGTATCCTTATTGCCATTCCAGGAGGAAACTCTTGGTTTAAGATGCAGAACACATGTATATTTCTGCTTTTACATATCCTACACTAAAACGAGTAAATCTAAGGGCTGCTTTAAAATAATGCATATAACAGACTAATGGATTAAAAAGCCTGGATTCTCTTCTTCATTCTGGTGGCAAATTGTCAGTTAATCTGCAAAACCCTATGAATGCCTCACTTTTTCTGCAAAACACTGAAGAAAGGTAGTGGGTTTTTTGTAACATCTTGAGGATTTGGGGTACAGAATGCTTTATATATACAAAATATCACTGTTAGCACTGTCTGTCAGTGAAATCTCTTTTAGTCTACTTTTTTGCAGCGTTAATTTTCTGAATTGTTGATTTAGAATTAATTTTAATATTATATCAACAATGTCAGTTCTCTCTAGCCATTTGCTGTTTTGCTTTTTTGCAGACCACCAGGGAACTCCTTTAACTGTGACATTGTAATTGGAGGTGGAGACACCTCGAGGAGAAGGTCGACACAGACAACAGCAATTACAGTCAATAACATCCTGACTTGCCTCCATTACAGGTCTATGTGTGCTCTGTGCATGTCATCTTTCCTATGTACAGGTATTTGCAATGAGGCAGGACATGAAAATAATTATTTCCTTAGTAGGAGCTAGGAGCACCTTCCTATTATTATCATTGTCTTTTCACTCAGATAGATTAGGGCAGGGTTTTAAGGGAAGGCAGCTAAAGTTGGAGTAAACGTACTCAGGGTTTTTCCTCACTGCTGTGATGTTACAACCATGACAAGCATCTAGAAGTTAGAACAGTCCTGGGACTGCCAGAAATTACACTAGGGAAAAATGAACTTATGTTTAAATTTTACTTCTCAGCCTCTGCTCTGTGTGGAGGGTTGTTTTTTTATGGCTTTCATATCTATTTTCCTTTAGAAATCTCAGGAGAACTTTCCACCCTTCAAATCTGTTTTGATGTGTTTTAAATGCATTATATAGAGCACATCCACTCTCAGTAGGTTGCAAAAAGAGGCCAAAAAATCATAACACATCTTTGGAGGGGTAAACTTGTTCTTTATTTCTTAGAAGCATCAGCCAGGTTTATACCACTTTGTGTAGGAAGAGCTGCAGGAGAAGATGAATGTTTCTGGGGGCTCAGAGACAGTTTCATATTTGAGGTAAGGCTGAGGTTAGCTGTGGAGCCTGTGTCCAGGCAGTAATTTGACAGCAGATAGGGGCACACAGTAATACAGGCTCTGAAAATCATGGAAGCCTGCTGAGTTATTGTGAGCTGGAGGAGCTTTTCTGTTTGTGGGCACATGGGTCTGTCTGCCTGACATGGTGCAGACATAACTGAGACATAAAGAAGGATGGCAACTTGCAGAACACTGATGGAAGGGAGGGACAGGGGGCTGAAGAAGAAAAGTTGAGAGTTTTTAGACAAAGGGCTCAAGCCTAGTTGTGAATTCCTAGCAGGTACTTGGTCTTTAAATGAAAATGTTTGTCCGGCAACATACTGATTTAATGTGGGAATTGGATAGATATCTGCAAAGGCTTTTTGGTTTGTGGTGTTATTAGAGGGGATTTTACAGAGAAAGCAGTTTTATTTTCTCCCAAGGTATGTATTTGTTCATGTACCAAAACTATGTAGGGCAGGCAGTACAGGTGGCATCACACAAAGTGCGACACAAATAATACATATAATGCTTCTACAGATTTGGACTGATTGTAAATAAGGCATATAATGTGATTTCCCTCTGGTAGTATCTGACCATCAGCACCATTGTTGGATCATCCAGGGCCTTAACCAGCTGCACTTTGCTACACCTGGCTGCTGCTCTGTATCCCCTGTCCCACTCCTCTTTTACCTGGGTAATGCATCTGGCATTTCCATTTTGAACATCACCTTTCTTGGACCTTTCACTGTGTTCTGTCTCTGCACTGGGACCTCGGTGTCACGGTGTAGTGCCTCGGCTCTACTTGGCAGTGGCTGTGATGAGGCTGCACATCTGTGCTGTGCCCAACCCCAAACTGCTGGGACAGATGCATTCCACAGAGCCCAGCCAGCAGCTCTGTCTGGGCTCTGTGTAACCCCTTTTCGTGCCTGTCAGGAACGTAACAGGGCCTGCACAGCAGCTTGGTAGGCAGGCCCACTACCACACCTCACCTGTGCAGTGGATGCACAGGCCTGTAATATTTTTAGATTGAACCCTCATTTTAAGTTTGTTTTTGTTTATTTGTTTTCTTTTTTTAAACTTTCAAAAGCTTTTTCTTGGACTTTGAACCATTCCTATGCTGGAGCCTTGTGAATTATTTAGTAAGGACTCACAAGTTTTTGGTAGATGTGTGCAGAAAGTAAGTACAGCATTGGTCATTCCTGTAAATCATTGGACTCTTCATAAATTTAATTCTAGGCTTTTCCTTAAAAACCATCTCCCAAACTGGACACAAGACAATGGGCACCAGCAGGCACAGCTCCTAGTGACTAGGATATTGTCACATATCCAAAAGCTTGGTGGGGAGGAGCAGACATTAGGTCTGAATTCATCCTGGCAGGGAGATTTGGCTGAGAGAGAAATAAAAGAAAGTCAAAGGCAGCTCCAAGGAAACTGCCTTGGTTTAAAATGTTTCATTAGAGTTTTCACACTGGAAATACAAAGTACAGGAATACAATTACTTGGCAGAGAAGCCACATTTAGTAACAGTCCTGTGTACTTTCAGTGCTCTATTTGGAGGGAGGCACAGAATGTCCCTGGCCACCTCAGCAAAATTATGGGTTCCTCTTCATAAATGTGACTTTTCCCCAAAATGTTTTATATAATTTGGAGGGGTTTCTAATCAATATAGATAAAATATGTTATTTTTTCAGTAGACCATTGTTCTCTATTCTATCCACGTAAAATTTGCAGGGCAGACTGGCTTTATCTGATCAGTGTGTCAGTTCAGCTGGGAACTCTTGGGATGCTCACCTCATGCTTTTTCCCTTCCCCTCTCTGGCATAACTCAATGAGATAATCATGGACACCCTTTTCCAAAGGGTTAGTCTTTCCTTACTGAAAGAAGTTCCCTTTTTGAAAACCGTTGTTATCTCCCACTCGAGCTTTGTTGCCCATGGAAGTTTCACCTGTCCATGCAGGCTGGGTTGGGAGTTTGGACTGATGCACATACCTGCAAGACCTGCCAGTGCAGGGCCATGGCAGATATCACCTGTGAGGAGGTAGGAAATGGGATACCAGTATGTCTTGCCTGTGTTCTTCTTTTGGGACATTAGTTTGACCAAAGAACTGAGCAACTGAAATGTCACAGAGGAATATATAGTGTGGGTGGCTTTTTTTTATGGGAAGCCAGGATTAGTTTACATTTGCTTTTTTTTCTGGTTTAAGTTATAAGCTAAAAATATGGAAAGGCTTTGCCATTATATCTCAGTGGCAGTTTTCTTTATTCTAGCCTAGAAAGAAGGGTTACCCAACAGGCTGGCAATACATGAGCACACATACAGTGCCCTTCAGAGGTAATTCCTTATCAAACCCTGAAACAGCTGAAGTACAGAATGTCAGTCTTGCACACTGCTAACCTCTGTGGCATATTTGTACTCAGGTTCCTTTGTCAGCACTTTGAATAATTTTTATGTTCTCCCCTGGCTGTGCTGGGCAGTGTGTTGACAGGGCTCTGAGTGCACCAGCTGATTCTGCAACCTCCTACCCCTGTCCTACAGGTTTGGCTGCCTGTGTTCCAGGTCTGTCATGATACAGTGGAATGTAATCTGGGATCAGAGTGCTGTGAAAAGAGCTGTCTGCCAAAGAGCTGGCAGAAGTCAGCTGTGGCCTCCCCACTTCCATTGGGAGCCATGGCACAGAGCTGCTCTTGTCCTCAGTCCTCATTTGGGGTGGGCTGTCGGGGTGTTTGTGCCTGACTGCGGACCGGGCTGTGGCTGATCCTGAGGACTTCCTGTCTTGGCCTCAGACCCGGCACATCCCCGTGGGCTCACTGATCTCCTAGCAATATGTGGTCACTGTCACCTGCTCTGCTCTTCTTGCTTGGTCACCGTGTCTCTGTACCCCTCTAACCAAGGTCCCTGCTGTCCTTGCTGCCAGCCCTGCTCACCTTTGCTCCTCAGGCTTCCCCAGCTCCTCTGCAGTGGCTGCTCTGCCCAGCTCCTGGCATGGACCACAGCACCTCTGTGTGTCTGAGACTCCTAGAGGGGATGGGCAGTGATATGAGAGACATTATTGCTATGACAATAAGGAAGACGTGTCATTAGCTTTGCCTCCTTCAGCTTCCCGAAAAGCCAAAGCGGAATGCGGGTCTATCGGTAGGAGCCTGGATGCCGGGAGAACAGCCGGCAGGAGGAGCTCGCTGGACACGTCGCTGGATCATCCCCAGGAAGTCACAGACGCTTGTCTCAAGGGCATCGCTTTAGATCTGCCTTCGTGGGACTTTCTTGCAGACAAACCACCACCAGCAGAAGACAAGAGAAAACTTCGTGCTATTGCAACCGAGCAGCCCCACTGATTTATTTTAAATTTTTTTTAGACTTCTCAACTTGTTTCTCCCACCACGATGCTTTTATCTGTCATTATTTTAGATACTTAAGGTATTCAGGAAGATACTGACAATGCTTTTTGGTCCCTAGAAGTGGCCAAGTGTTTTATTTTCCAAGAAAGCTAGTGTAAGGTTTTTTGGACAGCATCCTAACCACGGGGTAAAGACTTCCAAAAGAGTATTTGTTTTAGCATAGGAAGATATCCTCCTGGAGTCCTCATGACCTCTGAGAGGACCTGCAAGCAAAAAGCTCCAAAATGTATCAGTATCACTCTGACTACTGGCCTGACAAAGTTATTTAAATAGTTCTGCCTCCTTGTATGCAATTCACCTCTGTCTTCTGTGAGAAGTGGGTACAGAGCACAGTAGTAGCTCTTTTGCACAGCACAGTGTTCTCATTAGTTAGGTGCAAAGTATCACTCTGCTTCTTAGGGCCAGTCCTGCAGCCTTAAATTTCACAACCCTCACGGTCATGCCTCTGCACCACCTTTAAAAATAATTAAGATTTATTTTTTTAATTGGTGAATTCTTTACTTTTTTTGTAAGTCTGTCCCTCATTTAGTTTCTGAATGGGAACTGGGTGCCTTCTGGTCCTGAATGTTGCTGTAATAATTATTTTGATTCTGAATGTGCCAGAAACTATTCTAATGCATATCAGCATAAATTGAATCAATATAGATTCTTCAAATTTATCCTGGTGTTCAAGAGAATGGAATTCATGCACTTCCATTTACAGCTTATTAAATGATCAGAATTAATGAACTCGCAATGACCTTTTCTGTTCTTGTTTACACATTTTCTTCCTATTCACTCATAATGTACATGATTTAGAAAAAGCAGAGAGTTGAAAAGGCAGCGTGTGGGTCAGATATGTCCCATGGAGCACAGCATTGTGCTTCAGGCTTTAATCATATTTTCAAAGCTGCAGTGTAGAAATAGCACCTCTGTTGATGCTCAGAAACCCAGCTTGATTTTTAGAACCTTCTGTGCATTCTGAAAGCTAGAAAAACATTTGTACTGAGAAACGGGGAAGGTGTTCTTCAGAATCACTGGAGTTTAATAGATGCTGAACAATTCCTCCTTTTTGGTTTGTTTTTGGTTCTTTGGGGTTTTTTTGTTTGGTTGGTTTGTTTTTTTTTTTTGTTGGTTGGAGTTTTTTTGTGCTTTGTGGGGTTTTTGTTGTTTGTTTGTTTTTATTTTTGGTGGGTTTGGTTTGTTTGTTTGTTTGTGGTTTTTTTAGTTATTTTTCAGTGTAGTACCATATTTCAGCCTGGAGGCCATTGGATCCATCTTTCCTTGTATTCTGAGATGTGGAAAGCACTTGGGATGCCACCAAGAAAACCTCACATAAACCATCTTTTTCCCAAGACCGACTGAAGGTTATTCCACTGTGATTCAGCTCAATGTTTGAATTATGAAAGCTTCCCTTTGATTTTCATAATTTCCAAGGCTAAACTTGTGAGGCTGTGTGCTCATCTGGTCATTGTTTCTCCCTGACTTCATGATATAGTATAACTTCCAAATTATTCATCTGATCAATTACAAAAATTTCAGCGACTTCCTATTATTACTGTGAGAGAGAACACCACTAGTTTGTGAAAATACTGGGAAATCAAAAGAGGAGATTTGGGAAGCAGCAGTAATTTAGATACCACTGCACTCTAGGTGTGAAGCAACTGGGTGATAGCTCTTGCATACCAATACCTTTATCTCATCTCTGTCTATTGCTCTAGAAAAGTTATCATTCGAGCACACGTAAAGATCTGTCACCAGATAAATACAGGGCTTGTATGCAACCTCTGCAGAACTGGAGGAGAATCGAGATCCTAAGTTAAAAGGAAAGAGAAACCCTGATGTGAGGCAGTTCAGGGTGCCCTGCTAGAGCAGTAGTGTAAGCTGCACAGGAACCCTGACAGTGACCCATTTAGAGAACACATTTACTTAGGGAATGGAGGTAGATGAGGCATTAAAATGCTATTGTAAGAGAGAATGAGGAATTCCTGAAGAGGAAAATGCTTCGATCACAGCAACACATAAACAGCCTGCTTGAGGGCATGCATGTACCCCAAACATTGCCAGGGGAGCTAAGAAGTTTGGAAAGGTGGCATATGAGGCATTTGTGCAGGAAGATTGTGAGGCTTATGGAGTAAATCCCTGTATGGGAGAGCAAAACCTTCAAAGGAATGGCTGTAGATAGTGAACTGCCCACAAGAAATGAGAAGCAGAGGGAGGGCAGGCAGCTACCTCACCCTGAGCAACTCTCCCAATGGCTGTGCAGTGAGAGGGCCATGGCAGCAAGTGGGAAAGGAGGTTCCAAGCCATGTATGCTGGTTCTCACCACGTATGATTTGCTGGAAATCAGAGAAACTGGTTAGTAACTCAAGCAAGCCAGCATGGAGCCCAGGGCTGGACAGAACTCCGAGCAGAGCCACACAAGTAGCTCACCCTGAACGTGAGCAGAGAGCTGCTCTCTGGCTGCTCCCCTCTGTGCTGGTGTGGAGTTGGTGCATCTCAGGGGCTACCGGGCACTCTCTGTGCCTGTAGGTACCATGCAGAGACAGGTAGTCCCTGGAAGTTGATGTATTCCTAGTGCTTTTTACCTCTTTTTGCTTGTGTACTTGCATACCAGTGTTAAAACATGAGAGAGACCCTGAAAGGCAAGCATAGTTAAGTGACACAGTATTCACTGAGGATTTGTAAGAATGGGAGGAGAGACCACAGTTGCATCCAAGGAAGGCAGAGCATGCTAGATTCACAGGACTCAGCTTTAAGTACCACTGACATAAAATTCCAGTTGAAAAACAAATGCAGTTTAATACAAGTTTCAAGTACTGCTCTTTTTCTGAATTTGTTAGCTTTTTTCTTCTTCCCTTCTTAGTGCTGAGTGTTCAAGCCCACAAGACAACAGCAGTGTTAGTATTTCCAAGTTCAGTTTCTTTAAAAAGTTCATAAAACTTGTCACAACACCCTAGTAAAGCTCTTTCTGCTGTGCTGTCTAATCCTAAGTAGTTTGTATCAGATTTACATTCTGGCAGCTCTGTGATAAACTTGGACTCTACTGCATGGCAAACACAAAGATTACTTAAACTTGTTGTTATTGAATTTGAAGGACTCCTTTGTTTCATTGATCCACACCCTCATACCAAGTTTGTGGTCCCCAATGGCTCTGTACCTTACAAACTTAAGCAAACTGGAATGAAGACATTTCCACCAGTGACATTTTATTATTTTAGTAGATTTAGCCTGTTCTTTTTGTTAAAATAGCGCATGTCAAAAAACACAGTAGAAGATACAAAGTATTGGAGAATTCAGTGAGGTCTGGTATTTGGACCAAAGGGTCCTTGAGATGTAAAAGTCAGGTTTCCCCTCTCTCACATAAGTCTCCTTAAACCTGATGTCTCAGTTCATAAGGCTGCCCTGGAACTTTGGATCAACCTGGAAAAGTTCCTAGAGAAAAAGAGTTGTGCAGAAAATTATCAGACTCTTGATTCCTGTGCTGTGAGGCCTTGCAAACTTGAGCCTGAAAACATAAAAGACTGAAACTGGTGTCAGTCACACCCTCAACACAAAAATTATAGGTGTAACCAGAGGAGGAATTAATCACAAGATCTCTCTGATCTGAAGTCAAGCAGAGCCCTGGAAACAGCTGCTAAATACCCAAGGCCAGAGACCTCTCCCAGGGTCAGTTCCTCACCTGTGTTATCTGGTGCTCAAAAGCTTGTTCTATCCCCAGCTTGTGGAAAGAGGAAAGCTTACTGACATCCTTTTCAGAAATTGGAGTGTTTTATTTGTGGGTTGTGTTTGGTGGGTTTTGGTTTTTTGTTTTGTTTTTTTTTAATGTTAAAATGAGTCAACATTTTGTGGAAGGAATAGTAATTTTTTTACTATGACTCTAGGAGAAAAAGATATTTACTATCTTCCCACTTCCAAGAGAGAAGTTCACCTTATAACAGCAGGTGTACCTTGGGGCTGCAACTAACAGTGATTAGCATCTCCAATAGAACAATGGTCTGCACTGTCTGACTGCCCCTGGAGCAAAAAATCAGTTCAATCATTTATAATTCATCTTTAAATTACTTGTCTTGAAACGGCTATATATTACTGGTGTATAACCATGCAATCTGGTGTCTCTGTTGTTTCTGTAATCATGACCATCACTATTTCGTGTGTTCATTGCCTGATTCTTCTGACGTCTGTAAAACATCCATGAATTTTGGGGGTTTTGTTCCAATGTTATGTCTCAAACACGTGACTAGCACAGTGGGACTCTGGTGGAGGGTCACTCTGCATTACTCTGAGACTGCTGGAAGGCCAGGCGTGCACAGGCAGCCGCTGAACTGGGCAGGGACAGGCAGAGGACACAGTGAACTTCTCATCTGGGTTTTGGTTTCCAGGCCCCTACTCTGTTCTGTTGTGTTCTGCTGTGAGAATCCTTCAGTTCTTCTTCCCTTTGGGTCTTTATTGCTAGCAGATGGAAATCCAGCTCAACTTTCAAAAACTCTGAATAATTTATTAAGAACAAAATTGTTGGGTCCGAGAGCGGGTTCCTTTCTCTCTTTCTTTCTCCTTTTTGCTCTGCAAACTGCCTTTCAAAACCAAAGTTTCTAATTACAGGTCAGGGAGGCAGGTTTAATCACACAGCAGTACCCTTGATGCAGCATTAGAGAGTGTTATTTATACACCTGAATTAATAGGGATGCAGCATTTCATTTGAGAAGAATAAGGTGGTTTTCAATTTCACTCTCTTTATGTGAAACAAACCCAGATTCACCAGGCTTTTTGACCTAAATTATTGGGATTCTGGGTAAGTAGCAAGTAGCTGTTGTGCAGAGCTAGAGAAAAAAAAGCAAGAATAGACAGAGAACTGCTTACATAGCAGAAGAACAACAGAAGCAGGATGTATTGGAAAAAGCTGGGAGGGAATGGAAAGAGGAAGCCATTGGGAAAACTGAAAGGGTAGAAATGCACATATGTAACTGTCTATCCCAAGGAAAACTTTTGTAGAGCAGGGGCATCCACAGAAACTGAAGGGCAATGTCAGTCTCTTGGCACACACTTAGATACTTCAAAATGTTATGGTACTTTTAGGGCCAAGAATAGGAGAGATGGAGGTGAAATATGAAGTATGTGAGGGGTGCCTGTTGCAGGTAATGGGATCCCTTCACTGTCATCACTTAGAGTCACCACCAGCTTTTGCTGGAGGCATTTGTTCTGTAGTACCAAGAAGAAGTGGGGAATCTCGGACAGAATTGTTCCTGCGGTGCTGCAAACTGCAATGTGACTGTTTTACAGCAACACAGAGATTCATTTTCCCTGCTAGTTTGGATATGAAACTCGCATTCACTGTAGACTTCATCCAGTTTTATCCCTGTATCTAACTTGTATATTTTGGCTTCCTGTTTGGTTTCTGCTTAGAAAGTCTGTGAAAATTTCTAGGGGCTTTCTGTACAATTTTTTCAGGGTAAAAAGTTGGGCTCTGGTGCCTAGGCATCTGATTCTTTGAGTTATGGAATACACTGAGGTGACTGAGAACCTGATTGGCATTGTTTGGGCTCTGAGATGGGTTTATCTCCCACTTGGCAGCTTCCACATGATGGGGAAGGGGGTCTCCAACACCAAGCTATTCCTTCTGGCAGCAGTTTTGGTTGTGGTTCATGGATGGGGCACCTATCCCACAGCAGGCCCTACAAAACCAAAATATCTGCCACATAAAAATCCCAAAGTGACAAAGAGGGAGGGTTGCTATGCTTCAAAATAGCTAAAATGCAGGTTCTGTGGGTATGGAGCAAAGAACAGCAGCAAGGATACCAGATCTTATGCTCGGTATGTGACACTTGGCATGGCCTTGAGCTCCTTGAAGCTGCATTTTGCTGTGAGCAGTAGATTTCTTGAAACTGTACCCAGCAGTCTCTAAGCTTAGCTAAGAGACAGATGTATGCAACACAGTCAGTACCTATATGATACATTACTTAAGGAAAAAAGTTTATCTACTTATGTAAATTTACATTCAATCCCAAGGTAATTTTTTGTTTAGCATACTTAGACTGTGAACCCTACCCTCTCGTATGTCTGTAAATCATTACCACAGTGCTGGGGCAGTGTGTGCAGGGAATAGGAATTGATTCACCAGGTCCAGAGCACCACAGTGCCTGGCCATTGAATCTCTGTGTGTGTCTCCAGCAGTGTGTCAGGATCCAAAACAGGGCTGCAGGCTGGATGGAAACAGTTGCAGAAAAGAGGTCAGAAGCCTGAGAGAGCAAGCAAAAGGGAAGTGTTCAGCAGAGAAAGATGGAAACACTGTTCCCCTGGACACAGAGGGAGCAGCCAGCTATGCTTGCCAGGCTTTGCATTGCCAACAGGAGGTTTTCTGCCAGGCTGCCAGGGAGGACGATGCAAGGTCTGTGTGTGCTCTCCCTGTGACACCCCTGTTATTACTGTCACTTGCAGGTGGCTGGCACCCACCATGACTGAGGCAACTGAGGATTTGGTGTTGTGCTGTACCAGAAAACTTGTCTCGTGTGATAGTCAGGCTGCCCTGTCCTGTGGGAGGAGATTTAGAGAGCACTGTTGCTTTTTGGTATATATGTGGGTTTTCTCCTCCAAAAATAGCTACCCATTGAAGTGGGAGTATTTCAGAAGGGGAGAGGATTAGCACTGATGACATAGATGGTCATATTTCAGGGCAAACACCTGTAAATCAGTTTAAGCCTGTAAGTAGCAACCTATTAAACTGAGTTCACCTCAGCAGCACTCACCCTGTGTCTGCTTGAGAAGGTTGGATCCAGTTAACCAGCCCTCAGAGTACAGCTGCTGCTCCAAGCTCAGCCTTTCCCCATCTTCTGTACTACTGCAAATGGAGCCGCTATGGATGTTACCAGCTGACAAGACAAAACACATTAAAGAAGTGATTACATCTTTTGAATACATCATCTGTATTTCTACATCTCTCTTATTCCATTTATGGCCCCTCTTGGAGCTTTGAAATGCTTTTCCTTCTTGTTTTGTTTTTATGGACTTTTTAGTAGAGAAATTCTTTTAACATTAGAGATGTTAGATCGAGTCTTCTCATGCTATCCCTTCTGTTCAGCAGAAAAGCTGCCAGCAGGGATGTGTTGTCTGGTTTTCCAGAGGGGAAGCACACAGCTGTTGTAACATCCCATGCCCTTTCCAACCTGCAGGTGTGCAATGAGAAATCAGGATATTAATTTGAATCCTCTGTTATTGCCACTGGCTTCTGGTCTTTCAAAAATGACTTGACCATGTGGAATTTCTGAATGAACTGCTGTGGGCTGGTTTAGCCAAATTTAGAAATATATACTCCGAGAGAAGGCAGGTCACAAACCATCCTTCCCCTACCAGGTTTGGGAAAAAAACCTTTTTTCCTCAAACAAAAGTGAAAGATATTAAAACTATTTATTTAACAAACACATAGAGAAAGGGTAATAATGCTAAACAATAAACCCCCTCGTTATAGAGAAAAAACCTGGGAAAAAATCCAAAGTCCATCTGTAGGTAGCCTCCCTCTTCCTCAAAGCTGGGCCTTGGCCCGGGGTCAGGGCCTCTGTGCTTGGTGGAAAAAAAAGTCCTTCCCAATGCGTTCTATGTGAAACAGCCCGAGGAACAGAAAAGGAAAAATCCAAAATCCCAGGGAAACAAAATCCGACTCTCTGGAGGGAAAAAATACCGAGAGCTCGCTGGAAATTCAGGGTGCTACCCCATTGCTCTCCCATAGCAGTCAAATGCCCAGGCCAGGGAAAAGAAAAAAAATATGCAGAGAGCCAATGTTATCTCTGTCTGTCTGCATCCTTGAAGGTTTATTTTTTGTCTTCTCTCTCCACTCAGGCTAAATTTAAAAGCATGCAAAGACATAAAACTAATTTTTGGGCATAGAGCTGTGATAGGGAATGCAACATCAAGCCACCCTAAGACATGCTGCAAACTCCCTTTTAATGAACTTTGCATAATAAAGTGCTAGGAACACACTTCCTACAGATATATGGCTTAACCACAAAGTTACTTTGAGAACACATATTCTGTACCTGTGACCTGGCAGTGAAAATGTTACAGGGTCACAGAACTCAATCCAGTTCTCTCAGCAAATTCCAGAGTGATTTATGACATCACAGTATTTTTTCCTTGGGTTCCACTGTTCCATTATTGTAGAAAATAACAACCACCTCACCAAGGCTCTGAAGACATGTGAGATCTTTGTCTAGTTTGTGTGTGCAACTGAGATTGCATAAGGAAAGTATCCTTGGTTTTTTGTGATATTTAAATAATCTGTTAGTCGCTCTCCTTTTTGTATTTTATGTGTGTGTATATATATATACATATACGCACTTTTATATAACTTACTTTATATAATTTAACTTACAATCTATGGTGAACCTACAAAGTTCTCAGGAGTCACTACTTCAGGTCAGTTACATATACCCTTCTCCTAAGAAAATAAAAAATTGCATTCAAAAAAAAAATAATTACAAGTGAATATTATTCCTTGTTTACAGATTCAGAAAGTAAGATTTCAGGGAGGATTTATACATATGAGAGAAAAACAGGAGTCAAATGTTATGTAGTGATGTTTCTGTGTGTCCTGTGTTTTCAGTAAGTGTTCAGAGATCCTTCTGGCTTTGGAGTTTGGGAATTACTAAGAACAATCGATGTGCCTCTGAGATGCTGCAGTCATCCCTTCAGGATTGTGCTGATAGTCACTTTCCTGCTGAAACACCTTGCCTTATTTTCCTTTCAGGAACTAAGAGTGTTAATTTCTTAAGAAACTTTTGCTAATTGTAATGTAAGCAGTCTAGGGAGAGGGGAAGGCTCAGCTGTATCAGAAAGAAGATTCAGTTCTGCTTGTACAGAACAATGAAGATATGGCTGCATCAAAACCCTATTCCCAAATTTTCTCTAGTGTTTTTGGGAAAGACTGCACTGCTGTGGGAAGCAATGTTGGCCTGGGTGAGTTGCTGGCATAAAGCTGCTGATAAAAAATGTACTCTGTGCCATTGCCTGGGTAAAAAACATTTCATTTTCTAGTGGGCATGAAGAGTTGTCAGTGTCATTGAAATTTTGTTGTTCTGAATAGTTGTTGTAAATTTCATCTGAGCAATATCCCCAATTGTGTTAGATACAATTACATTCAAAGTTCTTTTTAATAATTTATTTGGAACATGTCCCAGGATTCAGCAGTTTTGGATTGGGACAGAAATTGAATTATTTATTATCAATTAGAGGTTGTCAGAGCCTTTGACACCATGTCGAGCTGGCATTGTTTGGTACCTGTATTAATGATCATATAGATAAAAGCATGAAATTATTGGTTGGAAAGCTTTTATTCTAGGCTGAGAAGGCTAGTTTGCATACTTGGCTGGATGCTTTCCTACACTCACTGTCATTATGGCTCTGTTTAATCAAGTCAACGTTGCCTGTGGAATTGCTTGCCCATAAATTGATGAATTGAGTGTAAGAATAACTCCCCCTAGATTGAACCCAGTTGTGACTTCCCTTGCCATTCCAGCCCAGCACATTTAGACTCTACTGCTTTTCTGCTGCAGACCCTGGAACAATCTTTGTCACATCTGTTCTTTTCTTAGAAGAGCAATTTATTGATGGCTCGTGGTGCTATGGCAATGCTGGATGCTGAGCCTTTGTTCCCCCAGGTGAGGGGATGGAGCCCATAACCTTACAGGAGTTCCTGAGCTCTCTCACAGCTCTCTTGTGCACCCTCCTCTCATCTGTGTCAGTCTTAACAAGAATTTTTCTTATTGTGTTTTGGCACTTTGCAAGAAACCTCAGCTTAAGAGAGAGATCACATTACAGAGGAGCATAGTGTGGTCCCAGAAACATCACTGCAGAAAGGGAAATTGTCATGGAATCAGAGGAGAGGAGCATGGAGAAGATGCCACTTGTCTCCTTGGGTGGCTGAGGAGAAAGGATGCTCATGTGACATTGTCTCATCCTCATATCTGCTCGATTTTGTTGCCGAAGTTAGTACAGCCTTAGTGGGAGAAAGAATGAGGGGAAAACCCTTCTGAGGACATATTTGCACCATTTTTTGTAGCAAATAGATATTTTTCTGCCTGCACTCTGAGCAGCTGGAAGCTGTGTACATTAGCCCTGTACAGAGACTGATCCATCATATTACAGGATGTGATTTGAACAAGGTTATAAGAAGTTACATGCTAGATCTGGGGAGAGCACAGGAACTTCCCATATGATAACAACAATAATTCATAATTCCCTCACCAGTTCTACTGTCCATTCCTTAACAGCTCTACTGATAGTTTTCAGTGTCTTCTGTGAATTCCAGTTTCTTGAAATTTGTGTAAATTTCTCAGTGGGATCACTGATCTGGAGTTTTTCTTCTTCTGATTTTCTTTTTCCTGCCTCACGACCCACTTACCAAAAGCAGAGTTGTCCTACTGTCACATGGAATTTTTTTGCATACACAACTTTTACAATTATTTCATTGCAGCAAAGGAAACTGGGACTAGAGAAAGAGAGAAATTCTCATTTTAATGGGAAATGTTGAGATTTTGGAACTATTCCAGATTGTACCACATTTTAGATCGAGCTTTGTTACAAAATTTAACTCTGAAAACATTATCTTCTTTTGATCAGAGCAGTTCCTCTGATTTCAGTGTCTTTAAACTGAAAAAAAAAAAGTTATTTTATACAGCTTCATCTAACTTTTTATATAATTGTATACATTTTTTAAAGTTTTTCTCAACTATGGCCAGTACATCAAAAATGCCAAAATAGGCATTTTTGACATTATTTAAATACCTCAATAATTTTGTTAAACAGAGAAATAATAAAGTTTTTCAAAACAGTTTGGTTTCAACAAACATACTTTTTCCTTTAGCATTCCTCCACATACAAACACTCATTATCTAGACAAATATTTTAATACTATGTAACTCTCATTCTTTTCAAATTGGTGACTGTGTGGTAAGAAGTACCTCTTCCAGTGATCACACTTGGAAAAGCCGAAGATGCATGTATCCAACCTTTCAGGCTCAGTACTGACTTCCATAAAGGAAAGTATGCAACTGGAATTCCTGGAACAGACCTCTCTTGAAGTATGTGCTTTGTATCAAAGACGCTATTTCTCAAGGAAAAAAAAAAATCCAAACCAAAACAAAACCCAAGCCAACCGAAGCCCAACCCATAAACACGAATCAACAAAAATAAAGCCACTTTTGTTACAAATCAGCTTTTGTCTTGACTTGCAGAAGGTGCAATGGTCCCTTCATCTGCTCAAATCCTTCTACTTAGAAAAAAAAAAAGGTATAATGCGCCGCAAATCCTGCGAGCAGCCTTTCTTTCCCAATCTGGTAGTGATGTTTCTGACTGCCAGCCGCCCTCTCCAGAAGCTGTCAAGCAGCAGCAACTCTCAGCCGAGGCAGACTTGGGAAATGACTAATTAAACAGTGATTGCAGGATTGCTTCCTGTCCTGGGTATCAGACCACAAGGGTGAAGCTTCATAAAGATGGAGTAACTGCAGGAAGCGGGGCTGTGCATACTTCCACAATGGGGGCATTATGGAGACATGCCCCGGAGGCTGCCGGAGACCGAGCTGAATGGATCCTGATACCATCGGGAAATGGAGTACCTGCTAGTTCAAAGAGAGCCTGAATGCAGGTTTTAATCCTTTCTGACAATTGTTGAGAGGAAATGGCTTTCCTCTGACCTTATCGTTGTAAACAACAACTAGTCATCAGGTTTGTCCTGCTGAGGGAATAGTCAAGGTCTATGCAAGGATTCTACTTCTTTTTTTTTTTTCCTTCTCTGATTACAATGGTTTAATTCTCTAGACCTGAAATGCATTCTCACCCCTTAATATACTGACTTGATGCGAATCACATATACATTCTTTCTTAATTATTGAGTCCATACAGCTCGGCCTGGTTCAAACTAGCTCCTTGGAGCTGTGGGCAGACATCCCAAGGCCAGTTTCGGTACTCAGCCCTGTGGTTATTTTTATGATGGGCTGTTGAGAGACGCCTTTTGGATACACCAGTATCCCCTGAACTGGGTGTGAGACAAGCCGACAAACTCTTCTAGCCTGACAGAGCTATTTTCACGCTGGCCAAGAAGCAGGATGGGGAATTGCTGCTAGGCACTATGAGTATGGCAGTTTTAGTTTGATAGAAGGATGCAAACACTTCTGGAATTGCAGAGGTGGGTGGATTTATCTCTGTGGATTCATATTTTAGAGCTAAGACAACACAGATGACAGAGGAAATGAGACGGTAGCTTTTGCTGCTCCTGGAGTTCAAGCCAACTGTAAACAGCTGGACACAGTGACAATGCAGAAGAGGGCTACCTGCTGCACTCACACAATTTCAGAGGGATGAAATGCACCTCCCCCCAGATCTGTGCAGGACTTTGCCTCTGGCAGGGCCCCAGTATTGAGATGCACATGACAGCCACTGTAAGCATCCCCTTCCCTGGCTGCTGCTCATCAGGTGCTAAATGGTGTAACAGAGATCAGCTGTCAGAGCCTTTCTGAAGGGGAATTTGCAGAGCTATTAGGAGGGCATTTCTGTGCCTGGTCATAGACCTTGGCAGAGAATAGGAGGTTCCTGATGGTTTTGTATGAATGGCTTTTTAATTCCAGTGGAGTTTATGGGTAGTATTCACATGTGTGTCCCCTCTTCTAAGACAGAGAGCAAGCCAGAAGAGATTTCTTCCTTCGACTGCACAGCCTAGCTGATCGCTGCAAAATGAGAGATGGGATACACACACATGTCAGTGTGCCTAAGCTCTCTGCAATTCACAGCTTTTTTTTACTGGAACAAAGGAATATTCCTTCCCTAGGTAAAGACAAATTGTAATCTTTTCTTGTTGTCCCAGTTAACCCAGCTTAATATCTGCATCTCCAGCTTGTAAGGATTCTTGCTACATGTTTGTCAACAGAAATGTGGTGTATCTGCAGCAGGCTGGAAGCCACTGTGTATAGGTCCATATTTCTAGTGAAAATCCTGTAAGGGTCTGCAAATGAGAACAGGTTAAAAGCCACTTTCTTTGGGTTTGTGGGACTATCTGAGTGGGCTGTGGTAGGCTTATAGAGAAACTGGTGGATTTCCATAGAGAGGATGTCTGGTTTTCACAGCTATGAAAACCTGTGGTAACTTTAGGCTGTGTTTGTGTAACATATTTGTGAGCAAAGAGAAAAGCCTGAACACTGCAGAGAGCAACCTCTGAACGCCACATGCATCCTCTGCCAAGTGAATGATCAAGGTCAGGGCCTCAAGTGGTGAAGTAAACAAAGCTGGATCTGCCCTGTGCTTTGTCTCTGGCACCCACATGTGCTGTGGCCAAGAACAGGCTGTACCCAAGGCATGGGTTTCTCTGATTTTCATCAGGATGTGGGGCTGTGGGTGGAAGAGGGTGTTATAGTAAACATTTGCAGTCTGTCCTGTAGCCATGTGAAGTTGTTTTTCTTGCTCCATACCAAAATGAGTTGGAATCACTTTGCTTCCAGTTTTGTTCAGAAAACAACTATGCAAGGCTGTGGCACATGTGTGCCAGTTGGACTGAGACTTAAACAAGTGGGAAGGATCTCAAGAAGATCTGGTGTGATATGTCTGAAGGAATTTTCTTTCCTAGGGGTTGACCCCTGTGGCAAGATTGTGTAATTAGGCTGCTGGGAGATCTAGTATGGTGTGTAGTCCATAACTTTCAGGAGGCCAGCAGGTTGGTGGGGCCATACCACCATCCCAGGTGTCTTGTGTGTGCTCTCTGCATCACCTGTGCATTATCTGCATCATACATTGTTACAAGACTGAGAGAAAGGCTATTAGAGGAAGTATCCCCTTTCATTTGGGATGAACACAGTATTTTGTGAAATGATCTCTGTCCACCCTACCCCTTCTCTCCTCTCAGATTTACTTGTTTATACAGTTGCAGGAGGTAGCTCTTTGCCTTGTTCTGGTATTACCTGTGCTAAGGAGGACCATAAAAAGCTCAAGCACTTATTGATTCAGTAGTGGGAACTGTTTCAACAGTGATAAAATGGTGCCTGTCCCTCAGTTATGGAATACCTGTCACATTTTCTCTTTCCACCCTGAGGTTCCCTTTAAGACTTTTTGAATTATTTCCTCTGCTTTATAGAGCTGTAACAAAGGATGAGTGGCTGGATCACTGTGCCAGCTTTACCTGAGTAAAAGGGGCCACAGACAGGCTGAAAGGGCTCCTGTCAGCAGGCTACTAATTGCATGTGTCCATCAGCAGGTTGTCCTTCTACCAAAGAATGTTATCTTGAGATGAATCCACAGGCAGCAAGAAGGATCTTGTGAAGAGAAGCAGAGCAGGGAGCTGTAGAATGCTGCTACTTATTGGGATGGTGTATTCACAGCAGGTGCAAGAGTGAAAGAGCAGCACCAGCTATTTGAGAACTCTACCTTGCTGTGATCCTGTTAAGAGGGAGTACACTTTGCTTTTCTTCCTCACAAGGGACCACTTGCATTGTGTTTTGCACTGCTTTGCAACATTTCTGGAAGTCTGCAGTAACTGCTTGGAATTGAATTATGTGGGGAATGAATGCTGCTTTTCCTGCTTGTTTTGTCCATGCACATTACACCATGTACTGTCTGTAAAGAAGAGCAATCTTTGTTTCAGAGCTTAATGAATGCCCTAATGGACTGTCTTGGCAATCTGCATACCTGAGAATCTTATTTTTCTTTCTGCATGGGAGCAGCTCATTTTGCTGTTCTGCACAACCCAAGTTCTGGAGGTGTCTTAAGTTTTCTTGTACAGTTCAGATGTTACCTGTAGCCTGTCTTGAAAGCTTCTAACTGAGCCAGGGAAAGGGGCAATTACTTAAAAGTATTTGCATGTGGTTAGACGTTTTTCTGATCTACCGAGAAATAATCACAATCACTTCCAGATTCTCTGACTCAAAGAAAGTGTCACCAGAACTGACAAGGTCTTGTTCTCAATATGTTATATACTGTAATTAGGATGTATATTGCCATCAGGAGACCTCAGGAGAACACGAGCTGAGGATTTTGCTTGTCTACCCTTGCTGAATGCATGTGAGTCTCATGAATATTTTTGAAGCAGGTCAAATACTTGCCATTGCAAATCTACAGAGGCCTTAATGAAAGCAATCCTTTGAGCAGGAGTGAAGGTGGATTTGTTCTTCCTTACAAAAAGGCTCAAAGAACTCCAGAATGAGTTTGAAGGGGTAGGTAAAGTCTGTGGAGTGAATTTTCTCTCTCAAGTTGTAGAGGAGAGGTTCCTATTCATTCAGCTGCAGACTGGCACTTAGCACATGTCTAGGGACAGTGGAAGAGCCAGACAGGACAGGGACAAGAGTGACATACTCAATATGGAAATTGAGACGCTTCCCAAAAGCAAGTTTGCTGATTATATGGCAGCAAACAACTTGGTGTTAAGGGGTAGGGTAGAATCCTCTTTTTTAGTAATTGTAATTATTATTATTTAGAGGCAATTATGTTGTTAAAGGAACATCTCATGGACATTATTACCCAGCAAAGTGCCACATGTGATGCTGTGAGGAGGTGGGGGAAACAGTGAAACTGAGGCATGTCACCCCCTTGATGCCTCCTGAATGAGGCAGAAGAAACCCCAACACTGCTGAAATCCAGCTTTTGTGAAAAATGGTTGTGGGATCCTCTTTAACCTCCCAACACAGATGTGCCTGAACCCCCAAAGGAGAGGGCTGGGTAGAGAAGCCAGGTGTGAAGTGCAATTCAGGCGGAGTGATGTTGGAAGTAGATAAGGCTACACATCCTATCCTTATCACTTCAGATCCTGACTGCTAAAATATCTGGTCCAATATTAGCCCCACTGATTGACTGAGACACAAGACTACTGAGGACCCAAGAGTTCCTGAGCTCAGTGTAAATCCTGGGAATAGAAAGAGGTGTTGATTGAAGAACTTGCTGTTTACCTGGACAGTCTGGAACATCTGTCCATGAGGACTGAACAGCCTGTATTTTAGCTATTTGTGTCTTTGGATGTTGGAAGTGGGCAGGAATTTTCCTGTGCTGTTGAACCAAGGCTACACCCATGATTCTATTTCTTTGAACTCATGATGCTGTTCATTGACTTACACTGTTGTAGCTGCTTTACATGGTTTGGTTGCAGCTTGACTCTAACTGAGCAAAAACCTGGTGAGATCCCAAACATTGCCATATTAATTAAGTAAGGTCCCTCCTCCTAAGGCACATGCAGGATCAGTAGTCCTTTTGCTGCACTCATGACGGTCAGCGGGCTGGAGCTGAGCTGCTGTAGCTCTGCTTGTTTACAGGAGGGGGAAGCATGTTTTTTGGTAGAAGTGTGGAGGAGGCAGATGTCCTGCCTCCTATTCCTCAGCAACCAGAACGTTTCTCTGTTCTTCAGAGCTACCTATGTCCAGCTAGACTTCTTTTTAAAAAAAGAGACAGGATAACCTCTGCTCTGGCCTCAATGCAGGAAAGCTTACCCCCAAACTCTCTCTACTGCGACTTTGCTTGGTGATGCCTTCGAGCCAGGGAGGACCTTTCCTGTAAACTCCTGCACAAGAGGAGGCCTGTCGCTGTGAACTCTTGCATAGTAATTAGAGGAAACAACTTTGGGCTTCCACCACTGGTTATGCAACAGGGCTGGATTGTTTGTCACCACACAACCCAGCACCAGCACGCTGGTTCCTCTGTTCTGAAACCCCTCCTTTGCCTTCATCCCCTCTCTAGGCATCTGCTTTGCAGATTGCAGGAGTTTCTTTCCCACAGTCAGCTCCTAGGTAAATCCTGTCTGGGACATTTCGAGGGAAATTGTAGCTCCTCAGCAGAAATGGCCCTAGTTTCCATGGCAACTCTCCCCTCACCCTATTTTGAATGCTGCCTCATTCCCATAGAATGTTGCCCATTAGTCCCGTCAGCAGCTGCTGCAGGAGCATGCCACCTCTAGAGAAGTTGTCCTTCGCTGAGCTCTTTATTCCCATAATGAGCAGCCGGGGGGGAAGGGGGACTGACGAGTGGCCTGCACTGAAGCCCCCGAGCAGGGCCCTGGCAGTGCTTGGGCAGGGCAGCGCATCCAGCACAGAGCTGCTCTTGAGGGTGGTTGTGCCTTTCTACCTTCCCAGGGCAAAAGTGCTGCTTGGGGCACCTGGGATGTTCGTGGAGCAGGAGGCTGAAGAGCTGATGGGGCTGCTCTTGGGGTTTTTTTGGCGAGTAGAAAGGCGACAAGTGAAAAAAAATGGACACGGCATTTTATTTAATTAGAAAAACCAAACTCCCTAAAACTAGCCTCCAAAGGGCCTCCGTTGTCATCAGCCACACAAAGAGCTGTGACAAATGAAAGGAGCCGAGCAGAGAAAAGGCTGCTTTCTCTTTGTGTCTCTTTCCCAGCTTCTGTTTGCTTTGCTGTCTCCCTTGCTCCCATTGATCAGGCATGTGGAAACATTCCTCCTCCTGCACTCCCATTGTGGCTGCCCGGTTGCCAGGCTGCCGTTGGCTTGAATAACTTCACTAAGCCAAGCCTCTCCAAAACCATGCCATCCGGCATGCTGGATGTGGAACTAGACACTACCCTCCCATCCTCCTCCCCTCCCTCCCCCCTCCCCAGCAGCGCAGGGGTGCAGTGAGAAAATGAGTCAAAGAACAAGGAAGGTAAGGCAGAGCCCCAGCTGTCCCGATGTGGGGGAGAAGCACAAGCTTGCCCTAAGAAAATAGGGGCAGCAAGGAGGGGACAATAGCCAGCCTGGGTTGCTGCCTGAAAAGGAAGGTGGGTGGTGGTGGTGGTGGTGAGGGCTGTTAGCCCAAAGTTTCTGAGCAGAAAATAGACAAAATGGTACGTTTCCCAGGGATACAAGCTAGTAAAGTACAGTGAGGTAAACCCTAGCCTTGTTTCCCGTGGCGGAGAGAGGACAAAGCAGGAGGCAGCAGGCAGCCGGCTGAGAGGAATTCATGGCCAACTCTCACTGGCTGTGCCACAAACATGTCCTTACAGCACCTTGGGCCAAGATCGACACTGCTTCTGGAGGACCTCTTGTGGAGGCGACACCACTGTCTGGTGCAGGTGACAGCTCTGACACAGAGTGTGGCTGCATTCCTGGAGAGAGTTCAGGGGCAGGCCAGGGACTATACCCCAGGACTTGCTCCAGGGATTAAATTGGGGTAGTTCTGGTGCTGAAGACACAGGACTGGAGCACTGGCCAGGGGCCCAGGGACCTGGGAGGCTTGTGCTGTTGTTGCAGAGGGGCTGACACCTGCCCACAGTCCTGCTACCTACGGCCATTATTATGCCGAATATGAATCTCGCCTATTTTTCTTAATGCTATTTTTCATCTCTGAAATAGCAGTAAGCAATCTGTGCTTTCAGACTTGCTTTTAACTCAGCAGGACCGGGGTTGGATACTCAGATACTGTAAAGCAGCCCTGGCCCATCAGCTCACAGCGTCACCTGTGACCCCCGTTTAGTGCTCACCCCACTGGCAGTTGTGTCCCACTGCTCTGGATCAGAAGAGCTCTATGACCAGGGGCTGCGGCCAGGCAAAGGATCCTCTGCGGGTACCACCAGGCCCGTCTGCAGGGGTGGCCCCTGGATCCCAGCAGGTGGAGGGAGGTACCCTACAGCAGCTGAAGCGTGTGCTAGGCTGGGATTGCTTTGCAGAGAGGTCCCGGCTTTGCACCGGGTTTGTGCTGGTTTGAAGGGCAGGGACTGCTGAGCTCAGGTGATTAACATAACAATTCCGGAGCTCTGCCTTCATCCTGCGGCTAAAGCCTGGTTTGCTCAATCCAATTTCCAGCTTCTGCCCTTTATTTAGCAGGCTAATTACAGCGGCAGGACAGTGGAAATGACCTTCTTAAAGCCACAGTGCCCCTTATCTCCTTACCTGTCAAAACAGGAGACGGAGCACTGGTATCGTTCAGAGAAATAACATGTTTAGATACAATGAGTGAATGTACCAAAGTGCAGAGCTCTCCCCCGAAGTTCCCAGTGGGAACTTGTGTGCTGTTGCCAGTAGTGATGTGCACTTGTAAAGCTCTTTCCAAGCAAGGTCCACTGACCAGCAGAGCAACGGAGGTGCAGGTTTGTTCAAATTTAAAGAAGAGTTAGTGTGCACTATTACACTGATAGATGTGCAAATGCTATCAATCTCACACAGAAACCTGTGAGGGCACTGGGCTGGAAAGCTTCTGCAGTGCTGGCTTCTCTCATTAGTCATCCTAGCCTCATTCTGTCTGTAACATGGAGTGCCTGGCCCCAGTGCAGCTCTGGCTTCCTCCTGCACAGACTTGGATGGGGCCTTTGGGCCCAGAGAAGCTGTGAGTGCTCTGATGGTTGGTCCTGCAGGTACTACAGCCCTGGCATCCATTGGCTGGAGCAGGAGCCTGTGTGTGGAGCCTGCCTGGGGGCTGCAGGTCCAAATGAAGCAGCATGAGAATCTGCAGGAAACCCTTGGGCTCAGCATATGATGCTGATGTGGCCATTGACAGAGCAAAGGATGGGTGCTCCCAGTGTTCTTGCAAGGGCTTGTCCATTGGAGAAAAAACAAGTGATTTCCAAGGATGTTACGGCTTGTTTCTGTTCCAACATTCTGACCAGCTTGGTAAAGACCTGTGCTGTAGGTGGCCTTCATATCCTTGAAACTATGTCAGCAGCCACACAAATTGGCCCCTTCCCAGAGGATAACAGAAAGTAAAAGTTTGTGCCTGATCAGTAGCCTGGCACAGGATATTTCTGTTGTGGTCCTGTTGTAATTGTCAGTGATACCTTATTAAGGTTAAGTTTTGCTTAGGATTGGCTTTATTTTGTGATTTTAGACTCGAAAAGAAAGAGGAAATCTCTTGGTTACAGGAGGACCTGTGAGGTGAAGCCAGTCTAATCAGTGGAGCAGCTGTAGCTAAACTGCTTCTGGAACTGAAAGGATGGTTTTGCTATTTCTCCTGCTTGGAAAGGAAGAAATATGGTGAGCATTGTGAGGCTTAATGTAACAAAACAGGCCAGGAATAAAATTAACTGGATAGCTGATACAGATGTGTCAGTCATACTTTGTCCCAAAGCCACTGCTGATTGCTGAGATACCTGTCCCATCAGGCATTGAGAAGAGGTAGCAAAACAATTTTCAATTCATGGCAGTCTTGGAGACCTGCTGCACACAGCAAATTTGATGGTGTGATAACTGACACTGTTTGTTACAGACAAATCTGTGGCTTGTGTAGTGAAGCAGTTCCAAAGTGCCTGCTATCGCATACCAAGAGGTTTTGGAAATGGTACTTGCTTGGAAATATGTTGCAAGAGGATCCCAACGACCAAAGGCATCTACTGAAAGCCATGGGAGAGCAATGAGATATTTGAGAGTACTGGGAGACTTTTTTTCTTTTCATAAGGCATAAATGGTCTGATTCTATTGAAAGTTACAAAATAGGAGAGTCTTAAGAAACAAGGTGAAATCATGAAAACTAATACTCCAGCACTGAGGTATAAACTGAACATATCTGAAAGAGAGGAAAATAATTCCAGGAAAGGCTGTTACTAGCAAACTGCTGGGAGGAGGGCAAATGAGTCCAGGGGAAAAAGTCTAGGATAAATATAGGGAACAGTCTTGGAGGCATGACCTTGCCCATCCTTACTACAACAGCCTTTTCCTACGTTGTGCTGCTGGGAAGATAGCAACAGGAGTTGTTCTATCTCTAGCATGGAATGCAGGGTTGTAGGAAAACAGTGCAATTGCTTGGTCCTGTGCAGAGTGATGTGGCTCCAACAGGGCAGGGATTGTGTTTAGAACTATGCACAATAAGATGAACTCACCCGTGTTACTGCTGATGATGGAGAGCAGATGGTTGCTTCAAGTGAGTCAGATATAATTTGAAATTATGCCTATGGATTATTTAAAACCCTTAAGATAAAAACCAAAATAACTCCGTTACCCACGATGCAGGTTAACTCTGAGAGGAGACAAGCTGAAGCACACAGGAAACATTTCTTGAAAAGGAAAAATAATACCTCTCTAATAGGATTTGTTTGTTTGTATTTTTCTATGAGAGCAGTCCAGAGGAGACTTCCTTGTTGGAGGAAAGCCCGGCTACTGCTGAAGGACAGGGCTCTTGTGAGTCGTCACCGGTCAAGTAGTGACAGTAGGCAGCTTGGCAGAGTCTGTGTGTAGACTTTGCAGTATTAAAAATCAAGGCAAATGGTGTTAGCTCTTCTCCATGTGTGGTTAAATGCTTTCTCTGTAGCTGGTGCCAGGCACTGTCGCAGCCCACTGCTCACAAATGCCTTTGCCATGTGGAGACCATGTCTGCTTTTAGTTGGAGTTAAGGACCAAATGAGACTTCATTTTCTGTGTCACTTCTAAATGATACTTAGGCTCCTCTTTCAGGTAGGGGGTTTAGAAAATGGAATCCTATGACACTTTCAATGGGGGAATTCACCGATGTTATTTTTTTTCCCCTGTGCTCTGAAATACGTGAATAACCTAAGTGTATGAGAACCACCCTGTATCAGAGCTATGTCAGTGGAGGATCTTGTGTTTTCTTCAGATTTCACAATACAGTAAGTTACTTGGCTCAGACACTCTCTCAGAGAGAAGCCACCATGGGAATGCTGTTTTCAGCATCCCACGCTGTCCTTGAACATAGTCAGAGACCTCCTAATTGAGTTTGTGTAGTAATTGGTTGCAGTGCCACTGTTATAGTATCATGGTATCTACAAGCAGAGATCGTGCAGTCTAATTTTGTGATGAAGAATTATAATAAAACAGTAGGCAGTGCTTCCTGCAAAGAATATCTCCTGTGCATGGCTTTGTACAGGATAAACTGTCTGGCTTAAATATAGAAACAGTGTTCTTCTGTCAGGAACCCTAAGAGAATTTGAGTTGGTGTTTGCTGGCAGCGCATTTGGTATGTCATTCACTTACCTATCTAAATTCCAAGTGTAGTAGTTAAATCAACATTAATTCATTCTCCTATGATGTATTGAACTGATGGAAATCATTACACATTTGTGAGATGTGTGTTCCATGTCACAGCATAGCAGTTGTCTGTCAGGGTCTGGCTCACAGGTACCCAGGATCCCTTCTGTACACTAGGCAGTGTGCTGAACCTCCTGCAATCTTGGCTGTGAAATCTCCTTAGCTCCTGATTACTCCCTTTCTTTTTCACTCACAAGGACCTTGAGTCAGCTACATCTGTGGCAGGCTCTTAGTTCCAGAACTTCTGTCTGAGAAGTACTGTGTCTGGCAAAACAAGCACCAGCTCTTGCAAGGTCCTTCCAAGCAGGTTTTTCTTTCACTGCTGCCATTCCCCATGCACATGCACTATGCACCCCATACCCATCCCAGGATTTGCTTCCTTCCTTCTGGTGATTGACTTTGTTGTTTTGGAGCACAGACTTACAGACCCAAGATAGAGGATCTCCGAAGGAAGTTTTACGTGTTCAATAAAAGAAGGAATGCAGGGAGAGAAGAAAGTACCGATCCGAATGGCACCATTCTCTTTCCCTCATCCCTTTGAGGGTCTCCTGTCTTCCCTGCCTGCATGTGACCTCCCTCCTCTTCCAACTTTTTTCATTCTTCCTCCTGCCCCTCACGCTCCTCATTCATTGATCTCCCTTTAGGCTTTATTAGTGATTCTCCCTCCCACACTTTCTCTCCCTCAGTTTTTCTGATTCTCTAACATGAGACAATTGAATGAGGCCAGACTCCTAAGCCAAAGCTGGGGGTGAGAGGGAAGAGGCGTTAAGATTTAATGATATTGCCTCTTTAAGGAATCCCTAATTCCTAACACCCATCTCCTCCCCCACCTGAGAACCAATTAAAACTCAATGAATTCAAGTGGAGGCTTTTGTGCATCACATGTGCTTGACTAACAAAGCCTTCTCCATGCTGGAATAAAAGCTTCTATTCAGCAGCCAGTTTGTTCTAATTCAAATCACTTCCACTCCAGCATCCTCTCCTCCCTTGCTGCTCCTGAGTTCCCAGGCTGGACTGCCACCCGCACAGCCCTGCCCAGAGCTTCATGCTCCACCTTGCAGAGTCATACTTCGGTGGCAATGAAGTAGAGGATGGGAGATGACCTCCATATGGTTAACTGGGCAGTCCATGCTCATTGTGTCCCTGTTCCCAGGAGCCACCTAGACTGGGATGAGCCCACGTGGTGCCCTGCAGGAGCTCAAGCCTTGGGAGCTGTCTTGAAAGGAGCTCTTGCTGTGCCCTTGGGAAGCAGCTCCTCTGTGTCTAGACAGAAAACTACCTTGTCTATGGGCAGAGCTCAGCATTCCTTGAAAAGAGTGAAAACCTTCTCCTTTTCCCTTCACTGTAGGGGTCATGCAGATGTAGTGACACCTGAAGTAGCAGGGGAGTCCAAAAGCACACGAGGTCTAAGTGAGTCCAAGTAGCTTGTACTTTCATTTTCCTCAGGGTATAAATTGCATAACCTGTGAACCTGAGGGTAACTTCTGTCCTCTCTTGTGTCCTGAAAATAAGCTTGGATAAGGTCATCTAGGGGACAGAATACATTTCATGCTATTCAACTTCCAAATTTAAAAAATCTCACTAGAAAGCTTTGCAACTGCAGATCTGGGGCTTGGGTGACTTTAAGTAGGGAGACAATTCTCTGTCCAGATGTTGGCCAGGTAATCTTCCAGGTGTAAAACAGGCTCTGCTAAGAGCTTCTGCCTGTCCTTTACTGATCAGTGTTGCCTGAGCTGGTAGAGTGTGCATGACATTAACTGGGTTATCTTTTCTCTGTAGGAACAGCCTCCTAGATCTCTCCAAAAGAGATACTTTTGAATTTTTTTACTCTTGTGAGATCTCTCTGGTAGGAGGAGGTTGAGCACTTTGCTGTGATCGCAATGAGGTTTTCACTCCCTCTAAGCTCTCCTGGCAGTGAGCTCCAACACTGCAGGGCAGCTGCCAAGGAAGCTATCTGCTCTGCTCCAGAGCCTTGTGGAGGTGTATGGCAATTCCATTGCTCCTGAAACATGTGGTTTTCTCAGGGAGCCACAAAGGAGGTGCCCAGCGCTTGGGTAGCTGGAATCTGTCCCACAAAGAGCTCTGGCAGTGGAGATGAGCTCTTGGAAGCTGGTTTCATATTTGCAGAGGCACCAATGCTTAGAGGAGAGGTTTGGGTGTACAGGCAGTTAAGGAACTGTGATGTCTGACATCAGGAATATTGCATTTTGAACTCATCTGGAGTTTGTGGGGCTGGTAATTCTTCCTATCACACTGCTTTGCAGCTGTCCAGCATGGAAGGGAATAAGTGTTAACACACCTCAAGGTGTGTTGCAATCTTCTAGTCAACTTTTATGAAAGAAAGATTTGAACATCCCTTAGAGGTCCTGCTCCTTGCTATAGCTGTGGTCTCTCACATCTTACCAACAACTCCAACTCTGGCCATCAGTTAGAGCTGAATATGTTTTACTGTTCCCAAAAAGTATGTTTGGGTCTATACTTGTGTGTTTCACTTGTGTGTTTATAGATTTGGACATGGAACCTTCCTTAGATGTCAAAAACCTCTTACTATTTTGTAAATGGGACCGATTTTTCACCCAGATTTTTTTCTTTAAGTTGGCCTCTTGTTGCAGTGATGTGCAGAGTTAAAAAAAAACAATCGTGCTGTGGATGGGTTTTCCCTTAGCAAACCCAGTCCTATGTCTACATAAATGCAAAAGAACAGGGACTCTGAAAATATGCAGAATGCACAAGGTGCTCAGACTAACACAAAAATTGTAAAGAACTATTCATTAAGTGACAAGTTAATTTCAGGTAATGCCATGTGGTATCATGATAGTAGAATCTCTGTCCATCAGTATGGTGAAGGGGAAGATGATCAGAACCAAAATCTGTTTTTCTGTTGAAAAAATACTGCTTTCCCTTGAGTTAGAGAGTGCTGATTACTTGGGGAAGATAAAGAGTATTTCCCTTTACAGCTTTGAGTTATTTTCTGCAACATGTTCTGTCTGAAGTTCTTGAAATTTTTTTTTCTGAGGCAGGGAAAAAAAACCTCTGTTTTCAAGCACTAAAAGAGAGTTTTCTTGGCCCAAATCTCTTGGCCAATTCGTGAGAAAGAGGTAGGAGCAGCACAAACAACTTAAGACTTTACTGAAGAGCACACTCCTGTGGAGCCTCCTGTGAAATGGAGCAACTGTGTAGTGGTGCTCTAAGGTGGGGGCTGGCAGTGCTGTTTGCCTGCTCAGGGCCTGGCAGGGCTTAGTTGGTCCCTGGACTTGTCTTTAATAAACTTGCTTAATTGGAGAGAGCAGAAGATCTGAGCTCCCGAGGTTGTGTGGTTCAGGGGGCAGAACAGCCCCTTCCTTCATGGTGCAGCTGAACTCTTCTTGTGTTGAACACTGACCTTCGTCTCGGGGGCTCTGCACTTTGTTCCTGTTTCTTGTTAGTGAAATGAGTTTGATGGTCTCAGACTTGGTAGTAAATGGTCTCTACTTCAAAACAAAGTGCAGTTAGTTTGGCAGGAGAGTCCCAGGTCTGACCTGAAACTAAATTACAGCTGACCCTGAGACAGTGAGGCCCCTCCAGGTCAGGGACAAGGGCATTGTCAGGACACTGGGAGCTTGCACTGTAATTAACAGCAAAGGTATCAAATACCAGCATTCCTGTCCTTAAAGCAACAAAAGCATAAAATCTTAAAATTTTTCCTGCAGCTTCACTAGAAATGAATCAAAAGGAAAGCAAGGCTGAACAAACTTTCATTGATTTGCTTTTTCTCTGTAAATCCCTCCCCATCTTACACTGTCTCCCACAAACCCTTATTCTCCCAGCATCTGATAATGAACTTACCAGACACTGCATTGCTTTCAAGGTTCCAGAATGACCAACACGCTTGCACACGCTTTGCCTGACAGCAGGAGTGTGTAAGAGCAGCTTTCCTACTTCAAAAACTTGTTTTACTCCAGAGCTGCTCTACTAGTAACTGTCTGTTCTGTTCCCAGGTTTCTTCAAACATGAGAGGCCCTTTCAGATTTGCCCTTCAAAATGTGATTTAAATACACTTTCTGTTACAGGAACATTGCAACATTTGATAGAGGAAAACACTCCTACTGGTTTCATGGGTGTCCAGCAGAGTGCCAGTAAATAGAGGCTAGGATGCATTGCAGCTAAAAACATAGAGAAGGTATAAATTACTGAGCCTTATGCTTTTGACCTGGTCATCTGTGCCACTAACAAACCCAGACCTTGTGTGCGCACCATGGGACACCATGAGCTTGTTTTGCAAAAAACACTGTCTGCTGAGAGCTTCCCCAGGCCTTCTTTGGAAGAGGAATGTTTACTCACTTCCAGCATCTTGACTCAAACATTTAAAATCTGTGGGAAGTTCTGGAAGATGCCTCACTATTTCCATCCATCACAAGATGGCAGTTTCCAAACCCCAAGGGTGTCTGTGAAGCAGTAAACCTGGTTACCTCCAGAAGGGAAAGGCTGAAGCAGAGCAGGGCGTACTGCACAGGGCTTCCAAAAACACCTATATAATCAGATTACAAGTCCAGTGAGTGAAGATGTGTTAAACCAGAATATGATCCCTCAATTTCATGTGTAACTCATGAGAGTCCTTTCTTCTGATGTCTCTAAAAAGGCACTGATCATTCCTGCTAACAGGATTGCAGAATTGTTCATTGAATAATTGGGAATATGGCAAGGAGATGGAACTAAAATCTTAGACACATTTTCGTCTAAGCCTTAGCAATTTTATGTTACTATTCACCATTTTGATTTACGTATCTGACAGAAACTTTGTAGAGGTTACTGTTTCATTCATACTTTTACTGAAGGGATGGTTTCAATTTCATACCTCCGCTGTGAGAGAGGTTTCCTGCTGCTCCTCTGTATCCCTGCTTTTGGAGGAGTACCTCCATGTTGTCTGCCTTAGCCCTGTGCTAAATAATGCCTTGGACAGCTACTTCTGTCCTTGAGGGAGCTGGTCCTTAGCTTTGCAGTGCCTTGGCCACCAGCCAGCTGGGAGCTCTGAGGAATACAGTTTGTGAATCACTACTTGCTCCTGGTGGGAAAAGGGTCAGTGACTCAGTTTACTTCAGCTCATGGAACTGCATGGGCATGAGGTAGGTGGGAGAATTTATGCCTGGAACCAAAAAAAAAAGCCCCAAATAAACCAGAGAAAAGAAAATAGCATAAAGACCCTAAGGTAGCAAAATCAGCCTTGAGGGAAATCCTTAGCAGGAAAAGACGTGAAAAGATAAATGCTTAAAGGCTGTGAAAAGTGAGAAAAAGATGGGCAAGAATGGACAAGTAGTAGCATGAGCAAAGTATTTCCCACTAGACTTTGAGCAGTGCAGAATGAGAGCTTCTCTTCAGTTAGAGGTCAGCTGGCAGGCTGTGTGGGCAGGGGGAATCACTGTGTCTTGGGATCAAAGAACAGATTTTGAGCCTTTTCTAGTTCCAAACACATTTAAAAGCTGGTGAAGGCTGCTGAAACTAGAGTATTTAGTAACAGCCATCTCATTTCACATTCCCTAGCCTGGAAGGATTGGGAGCCTGTAAGCCTGAGAGAAGATGTGCCCCGGGGTGGGAGAAGCCCTCCCTCTCTGGTGGACACCACTCCTGCCTCAGAGCATCTGTGCTGGGTGCAGTGCTGTAGAAAACCAGGTCTGAGTATAACACACACTGGGTGAGTTTGTGCCTTGCAGTAGCCTGCCTGTTCTACAGCAAACAGGAGAGTGACCAGAGATGACCCACCACAAGTGCACCTGGACCACCCTGGCAGCCTCTCTCCTCCTTTCCCCTTCAGCAGGGAGGAGGTGCAGGCAGCAGTGACGTGTACAGAGGAGCTAAGCCTCTCCTGCAATTGGAGGATGGGAGCTTTGCCTGGGAAGACACTGGTGTCCTTCTTGATTAGGATGTGATGCTTGATGTAAGTCATGTGACAAGTACAAACAAAATACCTCGGCAAAACCTCGAGGAACCAGGACAGGCTGAGCTGCTTAGGAAGATTTACAGTGTGTATTTCTGTCCTGTACACTTGCCTTGGTCTGAACCTTTCTCATCTCAGGAGCTCCAGCATGTACCCTGGATTTTAAAGATGGTCTTTTCTGTTCTTTCCTCCAAATAATCTGCAAACCTTCTCAATGTTGTGCTGTTAAGTTTAACAGTTACTTAGCACCAGTTACCTAACACCATCATAGTACCTGAATGCTATAAGGTTGTCCTCTGAAGAAGTGCCATTGGGATTTGTGAAGCAGAGGTCCCATCAGCTTAGATTAGAAAATAAGTCTTGAAGAAACGGGAGAGTTAAAAGCCAGTGCAAGTGCTATAGCAGAGGTAGGAAATCGATTATGTCCTGAAAGAGAGGGGATGAAGAAAAAGCTTCTGCATGCTCAGCTCCTGTTCATGTGTTGAGCCAAAAGTTCTCTGTTTGCTCCCGTGAGTGCTTCCTTCTTGTGCTGCTCTGGGATAGTGCCAGGACCGAGATTTTCTGCCTCCTGAAAGCATCTCCATGGGGAATCCAGTCCTTCCCCTGAGGCCTGTTCTCCCCTTGTTCCTCTATTCTCTTGGAGTCTACCTTCTTTAAGGCAGATTTTAGAGGTCCTTGACATGGTGCTGACTTCATCCCCAGATTAATAATTCACACATGCATCAGACCTGCAGAGGATGTGCAGGTCCATGGATAGTGCAGCATCACTGCCTAAGGAGCTGGTGCTGGGGGCCCAGCAGACTGGGCAGCCAGGCACCAGCAGTGTCACTGCAGGGAGACATTGGAAAAGCTATGTTGGCTGTGGTGGTGTCTTTGGGGCTCACCCTGCCCCTCCTCCCCTGGGACACAGGATTTTATTTTAAATTAAGAACTTTAATACTTTTTAAAAAGTACAGAAACCTTTTGTATAAGGTGTCTGGAAGCTCTCAAACCTGACCCAGAACTTTTTCTGTTACCCCTCTTCACCCAACTCATTCCCAGACCTCTTCTCAGTCCTGGTGGGATTTGGCCAGCCTGGCCCCATGCTGCACTATTGCTTGTCCTGATATGAGCCCGTGGACCAAAGCCTTTAAATTTCTCTGTTATTTCTCTTCTCTAGGCTCCATCTATGCATGTAATGCACAACATCAAAACAGGATGTGATCACCAAACTGACATTTGCTTAATTTATTCTTAAAAGTTTTCATGAATGGGGATTCCCTGGCCTTCCTGGCTGACCTCTCCCATCTTTAGCCATCCTTATAGCTGCTAGTTTCTCCTGATATCTAACATTTATCTCTTTCTGCGTCAACTGAACCTATTGCCTTACCTTCACTGAGCACAAGAAACAATCAATCTTCTTTAAAACAGTCCAGCGCACCTGGTGGATTTTGGTTGCATCTCTTTTCTAATTGTGGGGAAATGAGTCCCTCTGTATTCCGCCGTGGGAAGCTGGAGGGGAAAAGCAGGAGGCAATGCTCTGCTTCTCAGCTGGGGAAGAGCCTCTTAACCATGGATGCTCTAAGAAAGAAAGGTCCCTTTTCCATAGGAAGTGAAGACTGGGAAGGGGTTAGGTAGGAGAAAGGACCAGAAAGCAGTGACTGGGACAAATGGTAACTAAGAGGTTAGAGGGAAGGTGGAGCTCAGGGCACTTTCGAGGAGGTCTCATTTTCTGAATCTGTTGTTGCTTTCTGTCACTTTATATGCAAATTTTGGATTTAAAGATTTAATTTTAAATATATATATTGGGAATTGAAAATGTTGGGGAGAGGGAATCCTTTGCAAGCTGCCACAGAGGTGGCACCTAGACTGGGCTGGTGCGGTGCTGGGCACACTCTGTGCATGGAACAGCTCCTGTGTTAGAGCTGAGCAGCCAGGGCTTCCTCCCTCATTTGCTGGACCAATTTAGATAGGATCATGGAGACTAGACGCCACGTAGTAGTTTTTAGAGTTTGTAGAGAGGGAGAATAGCAGGCAGGGCTCTCTGATTTTTCCCTTAGCCATCATTTCCAGGACAGCTGGTAGAAGCCTGCAATCTTCTACTGTCCTTCAGAGATCTCTCTGGTTTTGCTATTTTATGCTGAATCCCTACACTGAATTTACTATGCTGCAAGTTCTCTTGATGCTTTATTTTCCATATCCTGCAGACTTCTTTCCCTTTATTTCCCCCTGAGGTTCCAATCCCTCTTGCTGTTTTGTGGTAATTGGGGTGGTTTCCTCCTCTCTCCTCCCTCACTCTTTTCCCAGTTATCCCAGTTGTCTCTATTTACTCTTCCTACTCCCCTTTCTCCTGATCTTTATTAACACCTATGTTTCTCTTGCATGTTGCCCCATTCCTCTTCTGTACTCCCACCCACTCTGTACTTCAGTGCTCTGTGTCATGTAAACAGTCTTCCTCCCCCCTCACCATGAAACTTGTTTCCTGAGGTTTCTCATATGAAATAAAGAAATCCTTGGTGCATTTGCAGTCATTCGTCTTTTCTTATTGCTGACTCTGTCCCTCCCCTCACCTGAGTGGAATCTAAATAATTTAATTTCCCTAAATAGCTCCTCTCTGCCTGTGTGTCTGACTCTTGCCCCAAGCCAGCTCCTGCCAGGCAGGAGGTGGCTGGAGCAGTGGGTTCCCTTCAAGGTAGACTCCCCTGGCTGCCTCATGCATGGGCTAGCAGGGTTTTGCCATCAGCCTTTCCAGAGGGTCAGCACTCTTCCCAAAGCAGATGTGAGCACCACCGGCAGCCACTGCCAGAGCCTGGCATTGCCCCCAAGCTGCCTATGGAGCCACAGTTAATACCTTCCAGGTTTGCATCTTCAGCATCATAATGCAAGCATTACAAAAATTATTTTAATTCCAGTTCAGATTTTTTATTAACTGTCCAAACTAAATGAAAAGTTAAACTTTTCATGGTTCCTGACTGCCAAAACCTCCCAGCTGGAGACAGGTCTCCAAGACAGTCTCTCCTTAAGCTTTATATGATGAGGGAGGAAAAGAGGCGGCTGCTGTCCCTGCCCCTCCCCTAACCTCCCTCTCTCCATGAATAACTCCAGTGTCTGCCACTGGTGCTGGGCAGAGCTTTGCCAATCATCCTCCTCAGCAGGAAGTGGACATGATTTTGATAGTGTCACTCTACCACACATGAGACACTGAATAGCAGCAAGAAAACTGAGCAGTTTTGTTAATCTCACTGGTGTTTGGCAACCTCTCAGCAGTAGCCACAGAGGCACTACAGCTGTCTGTCTGCAGCCCCAGGAATACAATGCTGCATTATTTTATATTCGGCAGATAATCTTTCTAATCATAAGGTCTGGGATGTTTTATATATTTACTTCTCTGTGAGGAAAGCTTCCTACTGTCACTAATCAGCAGATTTTTCAAGACCCACTGTCTTGTGCATTACAGAAATATGAATTGATTCTTACAAAGCACTTCGGGGTCCTAAGGTGGAAATACAAAATATCATGTGTATGTTTTGGAAACAACCTCAGAATAAGTTACGTGGTAGGTTACTGTGTCATTGCCAGTGATGCAAGTCCAACCGCATGCTCCATCCAAATCTTCTTGAAGGCTCAATTTTGTTCCTCTGAACTTCACAGATGTTAACTCACATTGATCCTGTTCTCCCCTCTCCAATATTATTTCGGTGGAGAAGAAGTGAATAAAATAATAACCATAATGAAAAAAAAAAAAAAAAAGACACAATGAAGCATTTTATGCATATGGATAATTGCCTAGTTTGGGCAATTATGGAACGTAAAACCTATTCCAGGTGACTTGAAAGAGTTAGTTAGTTCCCCCTTTGAAGTATTTGCCCTCCAAATGGGAGGGAGTAGGTGTCAGGAAGGAGCAGAGCAGCAGTGAGTTTGGGCAGCATGGCAGGCGGCAGTGGTAGCTCTGGTTGCCCAGCTTTGTCCATGTTTCTCAAGACATGCAAGGGGAGATGGCTGGGATGCTGCCTCAGCACCGCTGCTTCCACTGGCTCTGCAGTCCTGCCTGTCACTGCCAGCTGCAGTACCACCTCTGCATGTCGTTATTTATATTTCCCTGCTGCACCAGCCCGGCTGCCTCTCAGGGCACCTCCACCCAAAGTGATGACTCCAGCCCTGTGGAATGAAGAGTGGATTATTCTGGAGAAGAAGCTCAGCCTGGACCAGTGGCAGCAGGAGTTGGGACACTGCATAGCTCTGTTCCTAGGGGCAGCTACCAAGTCTCTGGTGTTGAGTGTGTTGCTGTGCCCAAGCACAGGGCCAGGAGAGAGGGTGGAGTCACTGACCCAGCTCAGGAAATGGAGTGGGTGAATGGTGGTTTGGCAAAGCTAATGGGCAGAGGATGAATTTAACTCAGAGTTGCAGTCCATCTAACAAAAGATACTGTTGCAAAGTACTGTTAGAACAAAGGTGTAATTCCTCTCTAGAAAGGAGATGATGTGTATTGGGACATGGAAAAACAGTCATGAGAGAAAGAGAAGAAAGGTCAAACGATGATGGCACTGACCTGAGCTGTCAATACCTTGCTTTAGGCAGTGAGAGGGTACAGGGGGGAACCGTGCTGGAAGGAGCAGAGCCAGGGATGCCTGTGGGGAATATTTCACAGTACAGTAGCACATGCCTGGGATCCAGTGATACTCTCTTGCCATGAGAAGAGCTCACAGTACTGTCACCAGAGGTTTTGAGCACTGCTCTGTTCTGATATGCCACGGATACAAACAAGTGGCTTCTCCCAGAGTGATGCTTGGTGCAGTCAGGTGAGCTTTCAGCTCTTCTCTTGACTCCAGCTTTACAGGTATTTCATTTGTTCCTCGCTGAGCTTCTCCAGCCACCCGCGCTAGATTGCCCAAGAGCAGAGGCAGAGTGCACAGACCTGCTCGAGAAGCAGCATGTGAATGAACTTGTGTGGCAGTAGAACTCGGCTGGGGCTCAGCCCGAGTCTGTCAGCCTGAGTGAGCAAGAAACTGCGCGGTGCCTTAGGGACCAGCCTACCCTCTTTCCCGGTGAGCCGCGGGCAGAGGAGAGCAGCTGGGCTGTGCATACCTGGTGCTGCGGGGCTCTACGGGGCTTCGCGGTGCCCGGCAGCAGCTCTGCCCCGGGTCCTGCAGCCTGGACACTGCCGTGCGGGGCCACAAGCGGTGAGGCCGGGAAGCCCCTGACCCGTGCAGGGTCCCCGTGGGTTGCCAGGGGGCACGGAGGTACCAGGGCTCCGGGAAGGTGCCTCGACTCCCCGCTACCCGGTCGGGGTCCCAGGGTGAGCAGGGCAGTCCTGGTCCCGACTTGGAAGCGCCCTCGGCGGCAGCGAAACACCGGGAGGAACAGAGCCGGTGTCTCCGGGGTCCGCCGCAGCGAGCCCGAGCGCACCGGGCCAGGCCTAGCTCCACCGCCCTTTGTCCACCGCTCCGGGGCAGGTGCGGGCAGCGCGGCCACAGGCTCCCAGGCTGCTTATTAACGCCACCGCGCTCGGGGTCAGACGCTCTCCCCCAGCGCGGTGCAGGCGCGGCTCCCGGCAGTCGGCCCCAGTGCCGCCGGCGGGTTTTATGAGCAGGGCGGCCGGCGGGCCGGCGGGGGTGGGAGGAGCCGGGCAGGTTGTGCCCGCCGGGCCCTCCTCCCTCGCTCCCTCCCCGCCCGGCGGAGAGGGGTCGGGGGAGGGGGCAGCATGGCCTGTCCGTCCGGCCCCTTTTCCAGCGCTCATCTGCCCCGGGAGTGCGGCGCCGCTCCTCGCAGGGAGAAGAGGTCCGAATGGAGACAGACGGCAGCCAGCCCGGCCTCGCCTCCCCAGACTCCCCGCACGACCCCTGGTACCGCCGCGGTGGCCGCCGCCGGCCAACCCTGTTGCGATGACCTCTCA
>JACBWW010000031.1:978343-1002716 GCA_020086605.1 Lanius collurio | reverse complement strand
CTGGCTGAGAAGTAAAAGACAGTAGATTATTGTTTTTGCTTATTATCTGCCATCAACCTCCTGGTCTCCTGCTGTCCCCTGTCCTCAGAATTCGCTGTGGGTGTCTGCACTAGCCAGGAAGCAGTGGCGGGGTGTGTGTGTGTGGGGAGGAGAGAGCCTGGAGGGTTGTGATGCCCCAGGGAGGCACTGGAGGGTTTGCTAGTCTGCTGGTGCTTGGAGCTTAGGGAGGAAGGTTTATTTTTGAGTTTATTTATGCTCTTCACTTTTGCCTCTGTTTACCTACATGCTGAGTTTATTTATGTTGTAAGCTGTGAGTCAGGGTGGAGGTACAGAAGGCAGGGAGAGAAGCTGGTGGAAGGGCACAGGAGGGCCAAGCTGTGTGGCTGTGAGACAAGTAAAAGGATGCGGGACAGGAGGGCAGCAAGGCTGGAAAGGTGAACAAAGCAGTGAGAGGAGCTGGAGAAACACAGATTCCTTTTAGGCTGTTGGAGCTGCTGGGCTAATGGGACAACAGCTCCAGGCTGCCCTCCCAGCTGCAGCCTGTCCAAGTGCAGGGATGAGCCAAACCTGCCTTTACCACAGGTCTTTGTAAGCTGATTTGTAGGTCTGGATCATCCTCGATGTGATGTAACTTTACTGGAGTTGCTGTAAAAATAGGCTATAAAGAAAGAGGTGGTGGCTGAGGAGGAGAGAAGGCTTTGTGGGTGTTTGGCTTGCAGCTGCATTGGTGTTGTCCCAGCTTTTGTGGTGGTGCTGGTGGTGGTGTGAGGCCGATGGAGGCACACACTCACCCGTGCTGAGCCCAGCAGAGCGCGCGGCACCTGGATGGCGGCTTGGGGCCGGCTGCTCCAGCCGGCAGCAGGTTTATAGGGAAGCTGAACAGGCACAATGGAGGCTCAGCCCGCAGAGGGAGGGAGGAAGGCATTGCGGCTTTGTGTGCAGTGCGGCCTGGGGAGAGGAGCAGCGTGATCCCTGCGGCCGCAGCCTCTGCAGATGGGGGGCCTGGGCTCCTCGGGTTAATTTGTGCCATCCTGTCTGCTCTTTTATTGCTTCGGTCTGTGTTTGGAGGGATGAAACGTTTGAGGGTTTGTGTGCTGCTGCTTTTCTGTCTTGTTACTACCCAGGTGAACTCTGTACTTGGTAGGCAGAGTGAAGGGTGAGAGCAAAAAGGCAAAAGAAACCACTTTTAATATGAGGCTGGTAATGCAAGGCACCCAGGAGCAGGCTGAGGTGGAGGGTGCAGCCCAGCCTGTTAATCCCAGCATGTGATGGGCTCTCAGTGCATCTGATGGAGATGGACCACTGCATGCTGGGACTTGTAGTTTCCCTGGATTACACCTTACCAAGTGAGAAAGATGTCTGCAGCTAGCTTCATTTTATGCACCTCAGGTAGATTCTCTGGGTTTTTAGCAAGGTGCCACATGGGCAGAGACAGCTGCACATGTGGAGGAAACCCTGTGTCTGCAAATAGGCAGGAAAAGTGTATTCACCTGTTCTTCCCCATATCTCTTTCAGATTGACCCGAAGGTAGCATTCCCTCGCCGAGCACAGCCCAAGGTAAGCACTGTGAGCAGCCCTTGTGCCCCAAAGGGCAAAATTTGTGGTGGAGAACCTTGTCCTTCTGAGCAAGGTGGCCAGTACATGCAACAGAGTTGCTTGCTGGGGTTTGCTCCGGACTCAGCTGGAGCATAGTGCTAGGAGTTTGCATGGCATTGAAGGAACCAGGAGGCCCCTTAGTTGTACTTCAGGATGCACTAGATAGAGCTGGAGGATTAAATGCTGCCCAGGGTGAACTTAGTTCTTCTGAGGTTGCAGACAATGGTTGGAAGTTCCAGGCCTTAGGAGATACGGAACAGCTCCATGTTGTGATGTGACACAGGTGGAAGAATGTCATGTGTGTGCACCTGTGTGTGATAAATAGGTGTATGGCAGGGAAGGAGGGAAGGATTTAGCTTTGTGAAATGCCCTTGTGTGCTTCAGCGCTGGAAAAGGCAAAAGGAGTTTGGCGTTGGATCTTACCTGCAAGAGGCTCTGGCATTAAAATGTGCAGTGGACGGAACTTTTTCCAGGCATGCAGCTAGAAACTTTCAGCTGAGGAGCCAGCAGCAGGCTGGAGACTGGCTTTAGGCTTTGGGTCTTCCTTTAACTTGGCTCTTGGATGTGAGTTTTAAAGTTTAGAGTCTGTATTCCAAGTGCTGTTATGCGTGAAAGAGCTGGGGAGAAGTTGTATTGAGAAACAGGGAGGGAAGAGGAGACTGGTGCTGGGAGGGAAGTAAGGAGTTCAGGTACTGAGAACAACTGGTGATCAGGTATCCCAAGTAACTGGAGCCAGGAAGCACATGGTAGGAATTGGGTTAATTCCATTAAGCAGTTTGGTGACAGAAGGTGCTTTAGTGTTAGAACGGGCTGCTCTCCAAGCCAGGGAATTGCTGCGGATTAGCCCTATGCTCCTTGGGGTAATTAGGACCATGTGTTCCTCTAAGAGCAGGGGTGTAGCCAAGCAGCTAAGGGGAGGATGCAGCTGGAGAGCTGGTTCAAAGGATGTCGGTGTGCCTCAGCCTAGCAGCCATGGCCCCTCTCAGGGTAGTTAGTTTTCTTCCTTGTCCCAGCTGTATCAGTGACAAGTGGCAGAGGGATCTTGTCTTTGCCTTCTTGCAGAGGCAAAAGTGATTTAGCTGGTTGTTGACTGGGCTCCATTTAAGTGACTGGAGAATGGTAGTGAAATGAGGCTTATACCATTTCAGACTGGAATGCTGTGCAATTTGTGGGGTGGGAGGCCAGAGCCTGGGGAACCTGCCTGTGCTGGCAGGCTTCCTGCCACTCTGGGAGCAGAGTAGGTACCTCTGGGGTTGCCCGGAGGAGGCTGGCTGTGCAAAGTGGCAGGGTTGGGGAGGGGACAGCTGTGCCCCATGCATTTGGGGTGGTGTCACAGTGCCAAGGGAGCAGTGGCAGGTTGGTGAGGGGAGAGGCTGGTAATTGTCTGACAAGGAGGTGGTGGCTGGGTGCTGGCACGTGTGATGGGGTCTGGTAGGGCAAGAGCATGAATCTGGTGTGGGGTAGATTTGCCAGCCATGTTTGGCCAGAGGGCTTTGACAAGGTGGAAGCTCAACTGCAGTGAAGGGAAAAATGCTTCCTGGCAGCAGAGGGGAGTTAGTGGCCTTTTGAGTCTCGTTCTCTGCTTGCTCTGGGTTTATTTGGTGAATTCCTGTCCTTTCCTTTTCCAGATGGTGACCCGAACGAAGAAGATATTTGTGGGTGGTCTGTCTGTGAACACTACTGTGGAGGATGTGAAACAGTATTTTGAGCAGTTTGGGAAGGTAAGTCTCTTGAGTGGTGTTGGATCAAAGCTGTTGCTTCTGAGGCAGAAGGAGTTTTCTGAACTTTTATGGGGGCAGGATTAGAAGCGTGAGTCTTTTGCAAGGGTTAAGTAGATTGAAGGTCAGTTACAGATGCTGGGTAGCTGTAATGTCCTTGTGGGGGCTACAGCCAGTGGCTCCAGTGATGATTTGAAACAGAGTTTATCCTCGTTCCCAGAGTTACTAAGACTTCAGCTATGGGAAGTGGTTTTCCAATTTTTCCCTATCCAGAAGCGTCTTGTGGCTCACAGATTTGCAGTTTGTGGAAATGCTGGACAAAGATTGTAGACACTCCTAACAGAGTGGCTGCTTTAACAAACCTCTGATTTTGGCCTGTTTCTAACTCAAAACCTTGTGATTGATCTTTCAATAATCCTTTTTTAATAATAAATATTTTGGTCCTGAAACTTCTCCTTCTAAGTCTTGGGTAAGTGGTGCTGTAAGTTTTGTACAGCTGAAGAAAGTTTGGCACTAAGGCTGTCCCTTGTGTTGGTCTGGCTCTTCTGTGGCAGGTGGCTCAGGGAAGGGTGGGCTGCTGCGGCTGGAAGTCATTTATGCCATGGTCCATGACAGCCAGGTGTGTGAATTGTGAGACTGGACTGAATCTGAGGATTGAAGGGGGCTCAGTTGTGACCTTCCAGCTGAGGCAGTTGTCAGCATCCCCAGGAACGACATCAGCAGTATTAGACTGAAGGATCGCAAGATTTTTAATGGGATTAGGAACTGAAGGGGATCATTGTACCCAAGTGCTGAGTGCAGTCACCTCTGTGGCAGGACTTTGTGATTGTTTCACTGTTCAGTGGTGGTGTGCATGGGTTTGCTCTTTGGGGCAGGAAGTGTTGGATTCTGAAGCTGTTGGGACCATCCTGCGCAGTTAGCAGGGAAGAATGTGGTTTGGTGGGTGGTAACCTGGCCAGAATGTTGCTGATAGCATCATGGACATGGAGGGAACTGCAGAGTGGGGATGAAGGCTTGGTGTTAATTTTCTTTTGAAATTTTCTGCAAAAGAGTGATGTTATGTTAAGGCACGCTAATTAGTGAAAGGAAAGGGAGTTCTGTAACCAGATTTGCCACATTGCTGAAACTTTGGGGCAGAAAGTTTGGGACAAGTATCTGCTCAGAACCTTTGTTCAGCATCTGAAGCCAAATTTGCACGTCCTCATTCACTCCTAAGAGAAAGTGGTCAGATATCCCCATGTTTGCCTGTTGTTAGCTCTGTGTGGTTTCATTTTCTGTAAGGAATAGGCAAATTCTCTTGTGTCCCCAAGAGCTTTTACATGGTATCCTTGAGGGTGCTATCACTAAAGATGGTGGTGTCCATGTGTCTGTGCAGTCTGAAGGTTGTTTGACTTGCAAGTTCTCCTGTGCTGCTGATGGGTGTGTTTGATATGAAAACAAAATGCCTTGGGCGTAATCCCCTTTTAATCTTGACTGTATCGCAGCTAATTCGAAGAAGAAGCCTATCATGGAGCATTCAGTTTACAGGCTGTTACAGGGGCTCTAGTCTGAGCAGCCCTTTCCATCTCTTTTGGGGTGTTGTGCTGTTATGTTTCTCTTGTTTAATAGTTGCGTGCTGAGTGCTCCTCATAACAGTGCTGCTGGCATCAGGAGACTGGCAAGGACTGGTTGTGTGAGACTGTTCTCTGGAGTGGGCAGAGGGGAGAGTTCTGCATAGCTTGGTGTGAATTCATTTCCGAAGAGCCAGTGTCCCGGACAACATCCAGTGCTCCAAACCTACGTGAGGCTGGAGCAGCTGTCTCCTTGGCTCTGGGGAGTTTTCATGGGAAGAGGGTAGGACTGGTCAGATTGATTTGGTGGTTTTGGGGCAGTTTTCTGACTCATCTGTTCACTTCAGATGAGAAACTCCTCAGAGCTCTTGCATAAAGCATCGTGGCCAGGAGAACCATTTCCTGAGAGATTCTCTCCAGTAGATAGCTCGGTATAGCTCTTACGGAGGATCAGCGGCAAAGTGCGTTTCAGAGGAAAGCCTCTGTAGCCTTCAGCTCTGGCTTTCTGAGCTCTGAATGTGCCAGTGTATGGTTTGTAGGGCTAAGAAAACCCTGTTGCCTTCAATTTCAGGTGTGACTCGTGGAAAACATGATTTTGATACACAGTCTCTTTTGGTGGTTCTTTATAATGTGCTGGGGCCTCCCATGTTCCAGAGGTCTCCGAGAATCCTGTCTTTATGGGTGTCCCAGTCACCATGAGTGGTCTTCATTTCTTTGATTTATGGCACCTTTAAGTGAGAGGTCCTGAAGCTCCAGTCGTGGTGGTATCCTCATCTCAGAAAATGTTTTTTCAGACAGACTTTCCAGGTCATTTGGGTCCAGTACTGCTTCTGGAATTGCATTGGGACTGTGTGAAAAGGAACTGTTAAGGATGCCCTTTGAAAGTATTTCTTGTTGCCCTCTGAAGAAAGGGCATTGTAAGTCTGTTCACCCTTCTTCCAAGTGGCTCCACAGTTTTTTAGCACCTGGCAGGAGAAAAAATTGCTCCTCTTTCCTCCTGCCTGGCCAGGAAAGGCATGGGAACACTTAGGACCTGGAGAGAGGAGAGCTGAGAGCAGCAAGTCGTCCTGTTTTGATTCATCAAGCTCAAGGTGGCAGGGTCCCAGGGGTGATCAGTGGTAGTCAATGGCTGAGAATCCAGTGGCAAGCTCAGTTTAGATCTTGGCTTCAGGGAGAGATCATGCTTTGCTTCTGAGGACAGGGGAGTCCAGGCTGCTGGATGGCTTTTGCTTGAAAGTTTGTAGGTAACCCTCAGGCCACAAGCCTGAGTGTGTCTTAGATTTGCCACCACTTAAGGCTTTTAAATTAGGATAGATGCTTTTGAAAAATACATTTTAGCCCAGAGAGAAAAGCATGTACATGCTGAAGGAATTGCAAGAGGAAGTGCTATGGCCTGCAGAACAGATGAGGTCAAATTAGATTATTATAATGTTCTCTCCAGTTCAAATCTGTGAACTGCAGCTCACAAGTCTACTAAGGTGGTTTGTGTCAGGTCAGAAGCAGCACACCTCCTACGTCCATTAGCAGGAAAAAATTGAAGTTTAGTTGGGCTGCAAAGGAAATGGTTTTCTATTTCATTAGACAAAATTCCCAAATCTGATTTCTCCATTTTGGCATTTATGCTTTTTCTCCTATTTTATTTTGTTTTCTTTCCTTGTTGTGTCCAAAACCTTCTCTCAACTTTGTAAAATGGAAGTGGCAAAAGAAAGGTGAAAGTGTGTGAAAACGAAATCCATGAGTATTATTTAGTGATAAAGCAAGAAAGGGAGAGGCTGGTACCGTAGTTCTTCATATCAAAATACTTGATTTTAACAGGCACAAAAGATGAAGCTTCAAAGAGGATCCCAAATACAGTGTGAGAGTCTCTGCTTCAAAGAAGAATCACTTTGGTTTTTTTTTCCCCTTCCAAAACTGACAAAAATATGTGGGCTGCTGTTTTCCTGAGAAAGAAAATGCAAAGGTTTTTTTTTTTTTTAGTACAGGGAGAGTGTCTGAGAAGTGATCTCAAGCTGGCTGTGGTTTGTCAGGTGCAGCTGCAAAGGCTTTGAACATAGTGGGATCTCTAGGAAACACTTCTCTGGTTCCAAAACTTGAATCTCTGTGAGATGCAAGTTAAGCCCTGCACATGCTTTCTAAAGGAGATTATTTTTTCATCTACAGGACAGAAGTCTTGGAAAGATTTTAATTCACAGTATGTATAGCCAAGTAGTTTGGCTTAAGTTGGATGGTGTTGAAGACAGCACAAGGAATTATTTCAACATCTTCTCTAGATTCAGGCTACCACCCTCACTAAAACCTGCAACACAAAGAGAGGAGGAAGATGTCTTGCACCTACCACCTCAGGCATATCTAGTCCTCTGTCTAGTTCAACATGTATGAGAATGCCAGAGGAGCTTAAGTTGCAGCTTTCTCCTTTTCTACTTTGACCTGTGGGAACATGTTGTTCTGTATTATTTTTGGGGAGGAAAAGGAATTGTCCATCAGAGTAATTTCTTTGGGCTCTTGGGTCTCTTGTAACAAAAGTTATTTGTGTCAAATCAAAACTGAAAAAAACCTCCAATCATCTTTCTAGTGCAGGAGTTGGTCTGATGAAGTTTTGTAGTGGAGAAAGTCACATAAATTGCAAGGTAGAAGGAGGCTTAGAACAAATAAGTCTTTTTATCATGGAGCTTATCTAAACTGTGAAATCTTTGCCACAGGATGTTGTTGCTAAAATTTACATAAGCTCCAAAATGATTGGGCAAATTCATGGAAGGTCTTTTAACATACACAGACACCCCTGTGAATTCAGAAAATCTCCAAATCACAAATAGCTTGGAAGGGGATGTAGTGTTCTGGGGTCTACAGTAATATTCTTGCCTTATCTTTACGTTCTTCCAAAGTTATCTGTTGTTGGTTGATGTCTTGGGAGGTTTTGGGCAAGGCAGAGCTCTGCTCTAACTTGGTGCAGCCAATCTGTTTGTTGCTTGTCGTGAGGAGAGAAACTGATCTTTACAGAAACTGGAACTGCCAAGGTCCTGGAAGAAATGGGGAGCTGCACCCGAATCAGGTGTTTGAACTCATGGTTTTGTTATGTGCTTTGGTGTTTGGTGAAGAAGCAGTGCAGGAAATACATTCACAATGATGTCTTTACATGACTCACTAATCAGGTGCAGCACCAAAGGTGCTTGGAAAGTACTTAAAACCAGTCTGTTGTCTCTCGATGGGCCTGAGGTAATTGTGTGTGGATGAGCTGGTCATGAAAGCTCGGCCTCTCTGTGAGGCAGCTCTTGCCCAGAGAGAGATCTCCTCTCTAAAAATACACTCGAAACAAACAAGAAAAAGTATCTAAGGTCTGAGGAGGGTTCTGACCTTTGGGCTGCCATCTAATACTTCATCCAAATTCTGGACCCTTTCCCTGAGAGGTCCTGAGATCTCATTGGGCTGATGGCTGTTACTGTTGTGATGAGGGAAAATCACAATATCTGAGGTGCTGGATCTGATGAGGGTTTGTAGGTGGATTACAAGTGCTTATTCATGTACTCCTGCCTGAAAAATGGAGTGGTTGATTTGGGTGTACGAAAAGAGGTTTCCCTGCTGACTAATGTGAGAACTTTCAGATACTGGTGGCAAATGTCTTTAAAGGAAGACTTGTTTCTGTGCATACAGTGGGCATGATTTTCTTCACTTTGGATTGGGAGAATGTTAATTAATTAATCCTTAATCTGCTGCTCTCTGGAAATTTCAGGGATCAAAGCTACTTGTCAACCTGCTGTGGATTTCCAAACTGGATTTTGGATTTTCTTCCACAGATCAGAGGGCAATTTATGTAAATTCTCACATGTAACATGGTTGCCATGAACAGATGGGGAGGGGAGGAGAAGGGGAATCTGATCACCTCTCTTGTGGCAGTAGGCAGTTTGGCCTGTGGTAACAATGCCTCTGGAACAAAGGGTTCTCTGTGCTCCGCATCTGGTAGGCACATAGCCAAAAACACTGTAGCAGTAATGGTCATTCTGGAGTTCATCTGATATTTGCCAGGTGCCTGTGTGAGAGCAGGCAGGAGCACCTGGACAGGCTGTTCTGCTCACCTGTGGCATGGAGCAGGCTCTGTCCCCTTGGCCAAGTCTCATTCCCAGAGTTCTGAGAGTAGTCTGCAGAGTGGGGTAAGAAGGGTCTTCATGGCACAGCACACCTGCTCCCTGGAGCCAGGCTCTCTGTCCATGGATCCTCCTCCCTGGAACTGGCTTGTCCTGTTGGTGCAGCAGGGAGGACCACACAGGGATGTTAATGCTGTGTGTCTCTTGACAGGATGGCTGAGTGGTTTCTAGATAATTTGGTTTATATTTTCCATATGGAAGCTGTCTCAACAGTTACTATTTTTCTGCTTCAGTTTACTAAAATATGTTGCCATGATTTCTTCTAGGCCTGGCTCAGCCGTTTTTATTTGCAGTTCAGGTGGAAGATACCCATCTCCACAAACTCTTTGAATATTTACAACTTTCAAAATCTACCCTTGTGAGAGTGCATCCAACATTTCTTATCAAACTGGTATTGGAAATTATTAACTCTTAAATCTGCATGAGGATGTCATTGGCTACTCATAGCAGATAACTAGGAATGAAACAGGAAAATTGAAAGGTATTAGAGTGGGATTAAACCTCTGAAAAAACCCAGGTATTTTGGCCAATGCTGGATATATCATTTACAATTATGGCACCTTTACAATTATGGCACCTTTAAGTGAGAGGTCCTGAAGCTCCAGTCGTGGTGGTATCCTCATCTCAGAAAATGTTTTTTCAGACAGACTTTCCAGGTCATTTGGGTCCAGTACTGCTTCTGGAATTGCATTGGGACTGTGTGAAAAGGAACTGTTAAGGATGCCCTTTGAAAGCATTTCTTGTTGCCCTCTGAAGAAAGGGCATTGTAAGTCTGTTCACCCTTCTTCCAAGTGGCTCCACAGGTTTTTAGCACCTGGCAGGAGAAAAAATTGCTCCTCTTTCCTCCTGCCTGGCCAGGAAAGGCATGGGAGCACTTAGGACCTGGAGAGAGGAGAGCTGAGAGCAGCAAGTCATCCTGTTTTGATTCATGAAGGTCAAGGTGGCAGGGTCCTAGGGGTGATCAGTGGTAGTCAATGGCTGAGAATCCAGTGGCAAGCTCAGTTTAGATCTTGGCTTCAGGGAGAGATCATGCTTTGCTTCTGAGGACAGGGGAGTCCAGGCTGCTGGATGGCTTTTGCATGAAGGTTTGTAGGTAACCCTCAGGCCACAAGCCTGAGTGTGTCTTAGATTTGCCACCACTTAAGGCTTTTAAATTAGGATAGATGCTTTTGAAAAATACATTTTAGCCCAGAGAGAAAACCATGCAAATAAAATCACTCCTCTTTTTTACCTTCTTACCTAGGGGAGGCATAGAAACATAGGGTCTAGATCCTCTCTCTAGAGCAGAGAGTAGCAAATCATCCTGTCTCGATTCCTCTAGCTCAAGGTACCAGATTCCTGGGCATGATCATTTATTTACAAGGACACTTAGTGACAGGACAAGGGGGAATGGCTTCAAACTGAGAGTAGATTTAGATAGGATCTTAGGATAAAGTTCTACCCTCTGAAGTTTGTGAGGCCGTGCTACAGGTTGCCCAGAGGATCTGTGGCTGCCCCATCCCAGTGTTCAAGATCAGGTAGGACGGAGCTCGCAGCAACCTGGTGGAAGGTGTCCCTGCACACAGCAGCGGGATCGGAACGATGCGATAAATCCCTCGGGAATGCCGATTCGCCTGTGCTGGGGTGCTGGAGGCCCCCGTTGGGTGCCCTTCCGCAGCCCATCACAGGCCGCGGGCACCGAGCGCTGCGGGGCGGCTTTGTGAGCCGCTAATCCGGGCCCCAGCTGCCATGGCGGCCGCGTTGCCATCGCGACGGCCCCGCCGGCGGCCGCCTTTGTTGGGGCCCGGCGCGACCCAGCCGGGAAAGGCCCAACGCGGCGGGCGGGGAGGGAAGAGCGGAGGTGGGGGGGTGGTGCTTCACCACCACAATAGCTGCCCAGTTTGGCTGGTGGTGGTTGGAGAGTCGGTGCAAGCACAACTTAGGTGGGTGTTGGATGTGGTGCTTCAGTTTGAGAGTCTGCTCAGGTTGTGTGTGGTATGAGATGGATCCCCTGTAGCAAGAGTTAGAGGGGATCTGGACCCTGCTTTACCTCACAGGTGTGTGCTGAGACCACCCAGCTCAGCTCACAGGTTGCCTTGAAAGGAGACGTAAAGATGGTCATGCGTAGGTGTTAATGGCAATAAAATACATAAGTTATAGCCATACACAGAGTTGAAGCCCTGGAGTTGTATGTATATACACCTATATATGTACACCTATATATACACACACTTATATATCTCTAAAAGATTTAGTTTTTAGCAGGAAACAGCTGTCAAATAGAGTACATTTGTTAAAATAAATATGTTTTTGCAAGGCAAGTACATTTTGGGGTGCTGGGTAGACACCTGATCTCAAAGCAGAGCATAGGAAAAAGCTCAGAAGGAGAAAGACTACAGCTCTCCTCACAGCATACAGTGTGGTTTGGGATGAAGCGGTTGCACATACACTGTCTCTCAGTGCTTGAGTGCTGTGGCGGTGCCCGGCCATTGCCTGGAATATTTCTGTGCCATGGGTTTGTGTGGATGTGCACTGAGCTCTGCCACTTGCAGTTGCTCCTGCTTCCCAGGCTCTGCAGAGAGGAGGGCTGGTCAGGCAGAGTAAGTCAGCAGTGGGCCTGTGCTCATTGACACTAGTTTGTTTTTTTTCTTGTGCCCATCTCTCCTTGTGATGGGTTTGTGGTCTCCAGCTACCTGAGTTGGGAGTGGCACTGCCTTAGAATGCCTTTGACACAGCTTTGTCCCAATGGGGAGGAGAACTGGATAGAGGAATGGATTTAGATTTTAAAATGAGCCAAACCAGATAATAAAACCTCTTGAACTATTTTTCAGCCACATTGTGTTTCCCTCCAGCACATCACAGTTGTGCTGTACCATGGAGGGAAATGGTGCAGATGCAGGAGCAAGTGGCAATGGGGAATGACAGTGTGAGGAGCTGCCCTCGGTGCCCATTTCCCTAACTATGTGTCCTGGGAAGTTGCTGAGGAGTTGCTTAGGGTCTGTGTCGAGGCTTGTGTCCCCTGTGGGTCTAGCCTGGATGCTTGGCATGTTTCTCAGGTGTTTGTTTATTTGGCTGAGGGAGGTCAAGCCAGGATGGTAAGCATGTGAGATGAGCGGGAGCCAGGTTGTCTGTTGCCACCTGAAGTGGATGTGTTAGACAAAGTCAAGGATATCAAATATGATCTCTGTCTGCTTATGATGGTACTGGAAGTGGCAGCAAGGCTCCTTCCATCCTTCTGGCTGTGAGGTGGAGCTGGGTGTCCTGTGTTGTCCTGGAGGGCTGAGGGTAGGAACCTCTCCCTTTCCTGGCTAGGACTGTGGGCTCTCCATCGGCAAAGCCCGTGGCTGCCTGTGCCAGGGCATGGGCAGCACTCTGTCCTCTCCAGTGACTGTTCAGGAGGAGGCAGCAATGCAGATTCTTCCCGGGGAGAGGCAAGGGAGTAATTCTGTGGAGTTGGGTGTGCAGGACTTGCTGCTTGGGGAACGGCTGTCTCACATGGAGAAGGAGGAGAGCCAGGGCAGCTGCTGGCCAGAGACTGCTGCCACTTCCCCTGAGCACTTGCACGTCCAGTTTCATAATCGGATTAAGGCAGTGGTATTAGAGGAGGGATGGGTCAGTGGGACAGGTTTACACTGGGGCTTACACGGAGGGGATTGAAGTGCATTTTTTAACCCTGCTCGGGCTGACCTGTGGAGTGGATGCGGCTCAGCAAGGTTACACCCCCGGGAAGATGAGGGGGAAAAGTGGGACCAGGCGGTGATGTGCAGGGGCGGGGGTGGGGAGGAGAGCAGCCCCAGGCCGGCTGGGGGATGGGATCCGGCCTCCCCTCCCCCCCGGGAAGGCAGTCCCGCTCAGGCCTTGCAGTAAATTTGCTCTAATTACAGCCTCCAGCAGTGGGAAACCTCACTTAGAGGAAAGGCTCCTCTGGGGTGGGGGTGGGCGCTTCCCAGCTTTCCCAGGCAGGCTCTGTTGTCTGAGGCCTCTGCTTCCCCTGCCGTTGGGAGGCCCCTTATTCCTCTCCCCTCTCCAGCTTTGCTTCTCTGCCCCCCCTTTGATTCTCTTCTCCTTTGAGGCTGGGATTTGGGAACAATGCCCTCCGTGCTCCTTGGCCCCCGGCTGGAGCCACAGGCAAACAATCGGGGTGGCTTGCTGCTAGGGGCTGGGCCAAGGGGGCTCAGCTCAGCAGCACCTGCCCCAGGCTGGTAGGGGGACTGGGACCATGCTGGTTGTGGCTTGGGGAAGTGCCTGGTGTGGTAGCTTATGTGCAGTGCATATGTGTGCACACCCTTCTTGGGGACATGATTTCTCATCTTGATCCCCTCAGGTTTGGGGAGGCCAAGGAAGCTCTGAAAAATTGTGTTGGAGGGTGCTCATTGCAGCAGTAATAATCTGACTGCAGCCGTTCTATTTGCAGGTGGATGATGCTATGCTGATGTTTGACAAGACAACCAACCGACACAGAGGTGAGAGCTGTCTTCTGGCCCTAGGAGAGGTTACTGCAGAGGGTTTGCCTCCTGCCTTGCCTAGGGAGGGGTCAGTATCCCAGCAGCAGGGGATGCAGGTCACAGCTCCTCTTTATCTTGCCTCCAGTCACCCCATTCTTTTGCATCTGCATCCTTTACCAGTGGCCCTTGCAGCACAGAGAGCTTTTGTCCAGTGCGTTTCCTGTGCTGTGAACTTGTTGAGTTGCAGCTATGTGAGTGGAGACGGCCCCCTCCTCTGTGTGCTCACCTCCATGGCTCCAGCCCGCAGTGTATGTCTTACCTTGTCCTCAGTAATCTGAGCTCTGGGAAAGCTGACACAAGAGCCTGAAGAGTGCCTGCTTCTCTCCCCTTCCTCGGCCTGGAGCCCACTTATGCTCCCAGGTCACCTTCTCTTACCAGAGTCCTGCTGGTGGAGTCTGGTTACAGGATGGGAGCAAGGCTGAACTATTTGTGCTATCCAGACCCAGCCCATCCGTGGGCATCCCTGCCTTCCTGGTGAGTCCTCAACCAACTACCTGGTGGAGTGGCAGGGCTCAAGACTTGCATCCAACTCAGAGGTTTATTGGCTACAACTTGACCTGCAAACTTAGCTTCAGCCTCTTCCCAGTCAGGGTCAGGAACAGCCCTGTGCTGGCTGCTCTCCGATGTGTTGTTTGAAGCACTTCCAAGCACTCCTACCCTCAGAGCAGTGAGGGAACTCTCCCTTCTGCTCTTGCTACACTCTGTGCCCTTCAGATTTTTGCTTTTTTCTAAAGCCATTAAATCTACTCTGACTGTCAGGCCTCAGCAGTCCTAGGATGTTGTTCCAGCTTCATCTTGAAAGGGAAGAAGTGTTAACCCCTGTTCCTCCATGGGTCAGATGGAGGAACCAGTGACTGGAGGCACCCCCATGGGTGCCTTCCAGTCACTTGTCCAGTTAGAGCTGTTGGGTGTTTGGGAAGCAGCAGGGAGAGCTGACAGCCATTGTGTCAACAGTGAGGGGCTCAGCCCAAGGCACAGCAGGCCTGGTGGGTGTCAGATGGGGCTCAGGACTGCTTTTGACATCAGGGTTTTGCTGTTGAATTCCTGAGCTCCTCTGCTTGTTGGTGTTGAGGTGAAGAGTGTGAAACTACCTGGGCACAAAAAAATGGAGGAGTTTATTGGGAGGTATTTCTGGTGGCGTGGAGAAAAGATGGGCAGTGGATTTCCGTCTCCTTATAAATGTTATTTTACAGCACCATGGTATTGGCCAGTTCTGGAAAGCAGAATCCTACCTTGCTTGCACAGCAAGCTTTAAGATGTCCTCCCAACTGCCTCAGTTTTCTGGAAGCAGCTGCAGTTAGCTGAGAGGAGTTCAGCCTGCCCACCCAAGACGGGCTTTGCTAAAACTGTCAGCAAAGGGGTTGGTGAGAGAAAGGTGTGAGCGTGGGCCAGGGCCAGGAACACGCTGTCCTGTCTTACCCCAGATACAAACCTTACTTCGGTGAAACTTTGCACATCCCTAGGCCTGTGTCTGCATCACTGTGTGCAGCTGCACTGCTGATCTGTGCCTGCTCACACGAGGCTTTATGGCCGGTGCCTGCGAGGGAACTGCAGGGTGTTCCTGCTGGTGGGGCGTGTTTAGTGAGGCTGGTGATGTCCTGACAAGCAGCTGTTGGTTTCCCCAACGACTCTTTGTGAGAGCATCTGCCCAGATCTCCCCAGTGTTACCAGCCATGTGGTTTGCCTCGCAAATAGCAAAGTTCAAGAAAAAAGCAAGCCTGTTTTTGAGATCCATTGGGTGAGAAGTACAGGATGAGTAGGAGAGGAGAATCTATAAGAGGACAGTTCTGTTCTTGTGCATAAAAGCAGAATTTGCTGAAGAGGGAAGATGAGTGACAGCTGTTTTCGAAAGGCCTAATTGTACTGTCCTTTTCTCCTGCCAACAAGAGGCTGTGAGTAGAGAGTTCTAACTGTGAGAGCTCTGACCTGATCAGGGAGTTTTGCTTTTTCTTCAGGATTTGGGTTTGTCACATTTGAAAGTGAAGACATTGTGGAAAAAGTGTGTGAAATCCATTTCCATGAGATCAACAACAAAATGGTGAGTGTCTGAGGCATAATAACCTGGAGGAGCAGGGACAGAGGCATGGGAGAGAGCAGGGCAGTGGCACAGGGGCAGGGTGTGAGGCACTTGAGTCCTGATGCATTTTCTCTGCTTTGGGGAATCAGATTGAGTATTTTCCCAAAAATCACAGCAGTCAGTCTGGGGAAGAAACTCACCATGTTGAGGTGAACAAGCATAATACTGAGCTCTCAAGGAGGAGAGCTAATTAAACAAGGAATTGTGCTGTGCTTGGAGGTTTTGAAGTTACACAAAACCTCGTGGTGGCCTGGGAGGGGACAGGTTTTACTTTTATTCAGAAATGAGGAAAATTTGGCTTTGAGGAAAATAAGGCTTTGAGGCCCTGGTACAGGGTCAGGTGGAACATCAAGGGCAACCCCAGGAGGAGAAAAGCAATGTTTGAGCTCCCCATTGCCTGTGGTGGCTGCAGAGCAAGAGGGAAGGCTGGCACCATGCAGACTGGGGACAGGGATGCCAGGGAAGGGCAGCAGAGCGGGCTGATGGAGGTGGCTGGAGCTGGGACATGCTATCATGCAGGCAGCTCTGCCTGGCCTTCTCATGCTCTGTGGCTGTGTCCTGTGACAGCCTGTGATCCAGCCTGTGACAGGCGAACCTGATCCTTACTTTCTTGTGGCAGGTGGAGTGTAAAAAAGCTCAGCCGAAGGAGGTGATGTCCCCAACGGGCTCTGCACGAGGGCGGTCCCGAGTCATGCCTTACGGGATGGATGCCTTCATGCTGGGGATCGGCATGCTGGGTAAGCCCCCGGACAGTTCTCCCGCGCTCCCCAGCTGCCGGCCGTGCCAGGCAGCAGCTTAGAGGTTTATTCCAGGAGCGGCGGGGTGGCCAAGGGCAGCGCTCCGTGCGGGGCCGGCGGCGCTGCGGGGCCACCGGGACCTGTTCGCGATCGCAACTTGCCCTCTGGTGGCACCTGGAAAAACTGCAAACGTGCCTCCGCTGCCCTGCAACAGCCGGTCCTGCGATAGCCGGGCCGGCTGGCACAGCCCCTGCCGGGCGGTTCTGCCTGTCGGCAGCTCCTCCACGGTCCCGCAGTGCCGTGGCACATTGAAAGCAATTCCTTCATATGGAATAGGATGTAACTGCAGAGCTAAGTGTGGAGTAATCTGCACCCAGGCATCTTCCTCCCACACTTCTACAGGCTTGCTGATGAATTAGTTGATTAAAGAGCCCCTGAGCTTCCACTTGAAACAGTGGTCTGTGTAAATGTCCCTCCCCACTGCCATTTAAAGACTGTTAAAATGCCCTTAAAGTTCTAGTTCAGTGTTGTTTCACTCTGTTCCCCCCATCTCAGGTATTGCAGGGAAAGCTACACATTTATCATGGGACTGTCTTGGTGACAAGCAGGCTGGGTATCATGTCTGCCAATGTTCCCAAGGCAGAAGCATTCAGATAAAAAATAAAAAAAAAGAGTAATTTGTAGCCTCATCTTCCATGCCTGGATCTGAGAGCCAGCATGATCCATCCAGTGTGGGTGTTTGTCCTGGCTTCTCTCTCTTCCCACTTTCACTGGAGCTCGGACTGAGCTGACCCAAAAGTACTGTTTGCTCAGGATCAATGCTGATGTTGCTGGGCAGGGTGTACTCAGGCCGGCTCTCAGTGCTAAGCCTGCTGAGTAGCAGTTAGTCACTGAACAAAACCCCCAAAAGGGCATTTTTCCACCAGTGTTTTCACTTGACTTATTGAAGGAAAATAAATCTCCAGCCTGTGGTTTTGAGTTTTGCCTTTTCTAAGCCTTCTGAATTTTAAAGCAGCCAGACTCAAACTGAGTCACTGGGAAATCCACAAACTCATGTGTTGGGAGATCTCAAACCAGATATTCATCTGTGAATCAATGCCCTGAATTCTCACAGGCTTGTTCCTATAGGTGGTCAGTTTCCCAGAGAACAGCAGGAGTTGTGCTCCTTCCTGCACCAGGAAGAAATAGTCTTTGTACCTGCATCCACCACCCTTCTAGTGCAAAAGTGAGTCAGAGCTGTTCAGCCATTCAAATGCTCCCTCCTCCCTGAGCTCCAGTTTGTAAATCCAGCTGATGTATCAGAAAGCCTTAGTCTGCAGAGCTATGACTTTGAGAAGGGAATCTCCACATCCTTACATGTTTGGAGTAAGGAAAAATTAAATAGGCCTGTTAAAACTCTTCTGCAGGCTCGCACGCATTGTGTGCTCCATCCAGCACTCTCCTGGGGCTTCTGCTATTACCCATCTTTCTGCTGTCTAATGCCAAAGGATGCCCATGCTGCTCGTGAGCAGCCAGGTACTGCGGGCACAGACCTTCCCAGCTTGCAGTAACGGAGTCCTTTTCTCTTCCCCAGGTTATCCAGGCTTCCAAGCTGCCACCTATGCGAGTCGAAGTTACACTGGCATTGCACCTGGTTACACTTACCAGTTTCCTGGTGAGTGGAGCTCCCAGCTCTGTTTTTTGGTCTGTCTTCAGGTGATGGGAGCCCCTGGCACAATCCAAGGCTCTGCCCCTTTCACCCTTTCCCCTGTTTGGTCTTTCTTTAAATTGGAGATGGATGTGGAAGGGAGATGGGAGAAGCCCTGGAATAGGTGGGAACAACCTGTCCTTCATTAGGATTATCCTCACACTGCAGTGGCAGGAAAAGCCCAAGGCTGCTCCAACACCCTTTCTGCTGGTGCCCTCCATAGGGCTGCTGCTGTGACACAGAAGGGCCCTGCAGCTCTGCCTGTCTCACCGCCTTTGTGTGTGTCTGTCTTTCTTTACCAGAGTTGCCACCACTCTGAAAGTAGAACAGAATGTTAAACCCTGTGTGCCAGAGAAGTCCTAGGCATGCAAAAGGCAGGTGCCTGCAGCACTGCAGTTGTGTTGTGAACAGTGCCTGGACCACTCACAACCTTCACAAAGCATCTGCTTGGCCAGGGGGCTGCAGATCCCCTGCAAACTGGGTGGTTTCAAGCTCCCACCCCTTTCATGTGCTCAGAACATGGATTCTGAGATCAATGGTTGGAACCTGCTGTGCCGCAGCTGCTCAGAGCTTTGTGGGGCCTCTCCTCCCTCCCGCTCTCTGCCAGGCCGGGAAATGAGGCAGAGCACACTTAAGGGACGCATTGTGCTATTGCTATTTTCTAGAGATGTGGCAATTCTGAGCATCCCTTCCTTAGCCCATCCCTCAGTGTGATGGTTGATACATGAAGTTTTGATATTAGGGGCTGGGAATGAGAAGTTTCCCCTTTGCCTGAGGTGAGCCCAGGCTGACTGGCTGAAAGTTGCTGTTGCCTCCTGGCTGGCTGGAAGCTCTCTGTGAATCCAGCTGTAGCGGCTTCAAGTCTCTCGTAAACCTGTGCCAGGCTGAGTGTGGCATGTACTGAATACCCACTGGCCTTGCCACTGACAGGTCAGATTGGCTGGGTCACAGAGCAGTGCTCCAGGGCAAACCTGATGCTGCACATTGAAGCCTGAAGTTTCCCTGCCCTGGCCACGTTTATTCCAAGGATAAATTGATCCTTTCAGCCTTCAAGGCAGGAGTGCAGCACTTTTCAGCACCAGTTATAAATCAGTTTAAAGAAGACACTGGCCTGGTTGCAGTCTGGTTGCAGACTGCTCCCCCAGCAGACCCCGGCTGCTGTGTTTCTGCAGGGTCTCCCTTGGGGCGTTTGATGAGTTCCTAAGCTGTCTTGCATTTCGTTTTTAGAGTTCCGTGTAGAGCGGACCCCTCTCCCGAGTGCCCCCGTGCTCCCTGAGCTCACAGGTCAGTCCCACTCATTTCCTAAACTCACAAGCTGGAAGGGGAGAAGGGGGCTTTGGGCTGTTTCAGTGGTGTTGCTGCTCCACAGCCTCATGCAGTTAGACTGGAAATGTGCCTTATTTCCTCTTTCATTTGGATAAGCTCCATCCAAAGCTGGAGATGAAAAGATGGAGAGGCAGTCAGAGCCATGTGCATTGCCTCTGAAAAGTGCCATGCAGGTCCTTTTCTGCTGCTTGCCTCATTTTTTGCTCCTTGTCCCAGGCTTGTATGTAAACCAGATTTTGAAACTGCAGAGAGCAGGGTGATTTCCACAGGTCTACAAATGGCTTTAACCTCGGCTGTTGCAAGGATGAAATTTGGAGTGCTGGGAAGAGGGAGAGGGTGTAGATGCACCCCTAGTTACTCTAATCCCATTTCCCTAGGCAGGAGGGGCTGCAGGGAATGCTTTCCCTTCTCTGGGTGGTGCAGCTCCCCAGCTACTCCCACACAGGCTTCCCAAGTAAGAGTGAGCGTGGTGGGACTTTGCAAAGTTCTGCATTGCTTGTAGGGAGCTGTGAAACAAAAGGGGAGCAGAGGATCATAGTCAGTATCCTCAAAGTCCAAATGCCCTCTGGATCCTCAGCCCCCAGGGTGTGTGCGTTGTGTTCTCCCTGCGTGATGTTCCTACTGTCTACTCTCCCCTCCGTAGCCATGTTTTCCCCAGCTCTGTCCTGTCCATGGTTTTTGTCATAGAAAAGCAGCTTTGTGTAGCACTCTGCTCCCTGTGTGCCATCTCATTTCTGTGGTCCTCCTTCCCAGTGCTTCCTTGCCCCCACCTGTTTCAGGGTTTAAAGCAGATAGGGGTCCAGTTTTTTATTTACATGTATGTTTTTCTGCAAAACCCATCACATTTGTAGAGGAATGTTGGTGACTTGGCAGAAGTGTTTTTCCCTTCATGTCCACCCCTGGCTGTCGTGTGCCTTTCCCTAGCAGAGGTGACTCACCTGGAGCCTGGCTGTCACTGGTAGCCAGGGTGCACCAGGGCTCTGCACAACAAGAAGTTATTAATGCTGCTGTCCTGGCTGGGTGCCATGTTAGCTTACAGTCCTGAGTGTCTCTCTGAAGTACCAGCTGGGGATCGTGGCATTCTTCCCTCCCCGATACACTTACCTCCTGTTAAACAGGCCCTGCGCAGCCGCTTAGCTGGGCCACGGCTGCAGTTCCCGTATACAGGCTGGAGCTGGCCCCACGGAGGGCAGGGCCCCCACTCCCACGAAGGCCCAGCGAGCTGTGCGCTCGAGGGCCCTTGTGCCTTCAAGTGGCTGCAGCACACACAGGCTGTGCTTCATGGCTTGGCAAGGGGAACCAAGAGAGGGGATGGCACAGCCAGGGATGCACAGGTGCTTTGTCACCACAACACAAACCTGGTGTTTCAGTACATAAGACTGCAAAGGCAAGAAGGATTTTTCTTGGAAAAAGAACTGGAGCTTTTGAGAAGACCTCACCTCCTTTCTCATTAAAACCACATTCATTCATGTGTTAGGGACTTGCAGCAGGGATGGGGCAGGAGGGTGGCTGCCAGCAGCCTTTCTTTCCTAGAACAGCATCTTTGGGGGTGATGTGAGGCAGCAACATGCTTGCATTGGCCCAGGGCCTGTAATGAGCGGCTAACCCAGATACAAGCCTCGTATGACGTTTGCTCGAAACAGGCTGGTGCCTGCTACTAAATATTCCCTCCTAAGCTAGTCTGGGTTTCAGCCTTAACGTGATTGATTTGTTCTGACCTCTTTTTATGGTGCTCTAAACAGAATCACAGTGAATTTCACATTCAAGCATGAAATGCTGACCCAGTCATTTTAAGGGCAAAGAAAAACATACTGGTTAGATGCCTCCTGCCCCGAGGGCTGAATGCCTGTGGCAGTAGAGTTGAGAATTAGAACTGCTACATCTAAATTAAGACTTACTGTTTTAATTAAGCCATTTCTAGTTCCTGCTCCCTAGGTATATGTTTCCTGCTTTTCTACAATGAACAACGAGGTTTTGACTAATTCAGAAGCAAAACTCAGTGTGAGGAGGATGGTACATCTTGAAAAAAAAATAGGGAGAAAGAGGCTATTAAACTGTTATTCAAGAATATTACTAAGAAACAGAGGAGGAGCTAAGCCTCAGGATGTGAGGCTTCAGCTGCTGTCCCTGAGCTGTTCCAATTCTCCACATTTACTGCCAAAATCTGGATCTGTAGCTTCAGATTAACTGCATCTTGTAAGCTTAGTAGTGACAGGATACATCTGAAATTGCCCACTTCTCCTTCAGCTCTTCCATACTGTGCCTTTGGCTGTTCTGGGGTGTGGGCTTGACAGAGCATGGCTCGTGCATTCTGGTGGACACTGGCTATGCAAAAGAACACTGATAAATTCAGGGCTATGCACTTTCCTGTTGTCATCCTTGGATGTCCTCAGTGCACTAAGCCCATATGTATATGTGGGCCCAGTATTTTGCAGTAGGAGATGAAGGCTGCCTTCGAGGAGTTTCCCATGTAGCCACAATGCTCCTGAGATGCCTGTTCCTTCTTTTCCAGCAATACCCCTCACTGCATATGGACCAATGGCAGCAGCAGCGGCTGCAGCGGCCGTGGTGCGAGGGACAGGTAACTCCACTTTCTCCCCAGCATGGGGTCCTGTCACGGAGGTTTGCCAAGGGGCTGCGGGAGGGGGATGGGACAGGTTTGCATTTTTGGGATCTTCACTACGTAGTTCTGCTGCCTGCTGTAGGTTCCACCCCCAGTCGCACCGGTGGGTTTCTGGGCACCACCAGTCCCGGGCCAATGGCAGAGCTTTATGGAGCCGCCAACCAGGACTCAGGGGTTAGCAGTTACATCAGCGCTGCCAGTCCAGCCCCGAGCACCGGCTTCGGACACAGCCTAGGGGTGAGTGCTCCCTCTGCCCTCTGTGGGGGGAGGGAGATGGGGGAGTAGGCTGTGTTTCCACATGGTGAGGGAGGTGAGCAGCAGCGGGCAGCCCCCTCAGCCCACAGCCTGATTTCTGGTTATGAAATACCACCCACTGCAGCATTGGCTGTGCCACTGCTGAGCCCCAGACCAAAGACAGACTCTGCAGAGGGCAACAGCTCAATTGGAGTCCACATCCTTGGTTTCTGCTGGCTCTGCCTGATCACCACTCAAGGTCCTGATCTCCAGACCTTTCCCGGCTCTAGTTCCGGCTTTCCAAGACCCTGTCTTGGCCCTGACACAGCATCCTGCAGGGTGATGTGCTCTTTAGACCTGGCAGCTCCAACTGAAAACAGTTACTCTGTCATCTGGGCCATGACTGAATTTGTTGTGTTAGTAATTCTTCTTCACTTTCCTTTTGTTTGAGAGTCGGGTTTTAACTCTTTCTTCACAGGGTCCCTTGATTGCAACAGCTTTTACCAATGGGTATCACTGAAGCTGGGGACCAAGGAGGCAGGAGGTAAGAGAGCTTTGAACAGGAGCAGGTAAAGAGAGAGAGGAGTGAGGTTCTGACCTGGCCCCTGTGCTCGGGCTCTCAGCTGAAGCTGTGAATGTTGCTGTTGGGCTCCAGTCTGCGGGAGGAGTGCTGTGGCCAGCCTGGGGCGCTCTTCTGCACCAGAGGCTTGGCAGGTTGGGTTCCTACTGAATGCTCCCCAGGCTGGGAGTGGAGAGTGTCTTAGTGTCTGGCACAAAGAGGAAGAAAATGGAGCACTGACAAAAAGAGAAAACATCTGCAGGGTTGACCAGAGTCACAACCCAGTGGTGATCCTGAGAGACAAGCTTGATTCTTCTGTGTGGCTGGGGAAGCCTCCACCATGCAGCTGATTTTTCTCACTGCTGCTGAGACCAGTCTCTGGGAAGGGAGGTTTTTCATCTCTTGCCTGGGAGAAGGGCAGAAGGAAAGTCTGATCAGTTCTAGTTTTGGTCCTTGGATGGGCGGGGAGGAAACTGGTGGATAGTCTTTGCTTTACAAATGTGACTGAAGTTAACTGGCTTAAAATTTAAAATAAAATCAACAACCAGCTTTTCAAAAAGGAGGGCAAAAACTGGAGGGAACGGTGTCCATGGACAGGAGCCCATGGCAGCCTGGCAGAGCTGCACTGAGCTGAGTGCTGGGGAAATGGCTGAACCCTGCTATGTCCCAGCCCTCCCAGGGGCCAGGCCACATGGTGTGTGGGACCTTGTTTCCCAGGCCTGCATGTTGCCACTAAATAAAGACAGAAATGTCTCTCCCATGCCCTGTCCCAGCGATGTGCAGAGCAAGACTGTGTTAGGGCAAAGTTTGGGTATTGAGTGTTTCTGTCAGGTCACACAGGAAGAAAACCCCAGGAGGAAAGCTGTGGTTGTTCTAGATCCTGTCCCTTCCCTCCTCTGCTGTGTCCTGTAGATTCCCCAGTGACCTAACCGAGGACAGCGAGCGGCTGGAGGATCTGGTGAGCCTCGGGGGATGAGCCAAGGTTACCTTTCTCTTGAATCAAACTGCACACTGCCGGCTGGCTGTCAGGCTCCTGCCGCCCTGCCCGATCTCTCCCTTTGACCAGACCACACTGGACTGAACCTGAGGAGATCATCTCGCTTTCTTACTAACCACCGACGGTTTACGCTTCCCCCTCCCTGCCCCCAGCCCACTGATTCTTCTTTTATTTATTTTATTAGCTCTTAGTTTTATTTTTTTATTTTATTTTTTTATCATTTTGGGGGTCTGCCCCTTCTTTTTGTTGTTTGCTCTTTCCCGAGCTAGTAGACATATTTTATGAATTGGCTTTGTGATTGTGTTAGGTAGTTTTCATTGAGGAGTATTTTTATTTGGCTTTGAAACTGTTTTGAATATTTTCAACTGTTGTTGTTGTTGTCGTCAGTGTTTTTAAAGCACGGTATGTAACAAGAATGCAGTTCTGAAGGGAAGAAAGAGACAGAGAGCAAAGGCTGAGAGGAACTGCTGTATTTCTATTTTTTTTAAAGAAACTGTTTTTAATTGTTTCTGTTTTGTAAATGTGAGGCTTTGAAAAGTGTGAAACTCCAAGGATCCGAAAACGTTGGACATCGCTATGGAACAAAACAAATGTATATTTTGCTAAGTGAAAAACACTATCCTTACAGCTGAAAGGTTTTTTTTTT
>JACBWW010000031.1:908013-958343 GCA_020086605.1 Lanius collurio | reverse complement strand
GCGCCCCTGTGCGCCGTGGGGTTCGGGCCGCGCCTACCGGCGCCCGGGGACGTGTCGCTCCCCGCGCACTACGCCAGCCATCCCGGCTCCCCGCGCTGCCGCCCGCGCCCGGGCCCCCTCGGCTGGGCTGTCCCGGGGCCGCCGCGGCCCGCCCGGGCAGGCTGTGGCTATCTTGGCCAGCAAGGGCGCCCTGCGCTCCTGTACCCGGAGCAGCTTGGAGCGTACTCGGGTTTCAGCAAACATCTCCTCCCCTGCCCCGCCGCAGCCTCTCCAGCCTGTTCTTGGGCGAGATCTGAACTTTGCGCGGGTATGGCGTGGGGAGCCGTCGGGGGTAAGCGGAGCCCAGCCGAGCTCGGAGCTCATCGTCAGCCTCCCTCTGCTTCTCCCAGGTGTGTTGCATTGTACGGCTTCCCGAAACCTTGTAATGGAGAAATGTCAGGCAACTGGTCTCAAGGGAAAGATCTAGAGAATTTGAGTTCCTTTGGTACCAAGCCGGAAAGGGTGTGGATACGCCAAAAGCTCTTGTGTTCTGGGAGGCATTAGGGCGACTGAGTTCCGCTTATGAAACTGATTAAATCAGACACTGGGGAGGGGCTGTGATCCATTACTTCCATCCTACCTTTAAAAGAAATCAGACGTTCTCTTAACCTATAGTCCAAGAAAGTTGCAGGTTTATTCCTGGACCTGGAAGCTCACATTACGATGGCATAAAGCTGGTGGTCACGCCTTCAGAAAACAGACTTTGAATTGGGCTAATGATAAAACTTATGGGGCAAGGAGTCCATCTGCTTGGTGGCTTCCTGGTGAAAGGTGTGCCCACGAAAGATTTATCCCTGGGAACTGAAAACGTACCCTCTGCTTGGGTAAAGTAGCTGTTGGTGGAAACAGACTTAATTTCTACTGAAGGTTCTCCTCATGGTTATTGTTCCTTTAAGTGGAGACAGTTCTGTTTGCCTTTTCTCGTATCTCTCATTCTGGTTATCTGTTGGAGATTTGGTGCAAGATCCTAGCGTGTTCAGGAATCAGAACAGGATTCACCCAGTCTGTGTATTGACTTGCTGAGTGGCTCTTCAGAGTGAGCATACAGGTCTGTGTAGGCCAGTTTAGTGTCTCACCAACATGCTCTTGGGTAAACCATGGTAGCTGTACTCTGCCCACTGCAGCAGTTGCACTCCTGAACAGCAGTAATGTGACTTCCCGGTTGTCAGAATAGGCTGCTGCAGTTTCTTAACATTTTTTCTTTCCTTTGTAGGAGAATTAGAGGTGAACTGCAAAGAAATTGTGAAAATGATCTGAATTTGTTGCCTGGTTTGTTCTTGTGAGCTCCAGAGTGTATTCAGACAACCAAAAGTTAAAGCTGTGATCTGACTTTGAAAATAGAACTTTTAGTGTCAGCAACTTGATTTCACGAAGTCTTAATTACATTGTGTCTGTCTCAGTTTTCATGCAGCCTTTCAGACCAGACAAGATCTAATTAACAGTAAGCAGCTGAACAAAAAAGTGTGACCCTTACTCTCTCTAAGCTTTTCTATGGTATACAGAATTCACCATGATAAAGCACACCAGCTGTTTTCCCTGTGCAAATCATTGTTAGCTCCAAAATGTCTCACTTCTCTAAAGCCATTCACCTTAGGATGCACACATAATGGAACAGTGCTGTGCTGATACAACTCCCCTGAAATAAGTCAGACTTTTGAACTCAAGTGAGAGTTGTTTGGTTTCTTTCCTCATTATCTACGGGTGGATTATCTGAGTTGTGGATTAACTGTGCCATGGATATAGACATCTGCACTGGCTCTGTCCAGAGTCAAGCTGGTTAGGCAGGACTTGTTGGTGCCATGTGGACAAAGCTGCTCTGCTTTCAGGGGCAGTTTTGGCCCAAAATGAGTTTGATATTGAGCTGGGACTTGCAGGTTCAGAGTTGATGTCAAGTAAAACCAGCTCAGATACTTCCACACCTCACTATGGAATCTGTGGTGCAGAAATAAGCAGTGAGTGAAGGGCCTTGCAGGGCATGAGGGAACCCCTCACAGAGACCATTGGTGTGTATCTGTTCTGAACTCCCTGCTTTTATCAAAAATCTCTTCTCTCTTCCTGGAGCTGGAGGATTTGATCAGTGTGTACTTGTGCACTGTAAAATGGAGGTCCAGAAGTATCTCAGTTTTGTGCTTGGACTGGAGAGGTTATGAAACATGAGAGTGGATTTTTCTCTTTTTGAGGATTCATTTGGAGTTGAAAAAAGTCTTAGTTTCCTTTTTTCCCCCCTCTCCCGGTGTTGAAGAAGCTCACACAGGAAACTTTCCGCAGGCTGGAGCTTTGCACCCTGTTGTTCTGGGGGAGCCTCTGTGGCACAGGACACAGTGCTGGGGCTGGATGTAAACTAGAACAGCCCATGGTGGGAAGGGGGAGGAGAGGAGCTGGCCAGGCTTGTCCAGATTGTCTCCCTCCAATCTCCCAAAGGAAGTGCATTTTGCAGATGTGCTTGGAGTTTGACAGGAAGTTTGCTGAATGGGTTTTCTACAGTGCTGTAAATTGTCACAGAGAGTACAGCTTTGTCCTAAAGAGTGAGAATCCTGACTTGGGGCTCTTGCTCCTTTCAGGGGATTGCCAAAGCACAGCTTCCAGCACATAAGTGACCATCCACACATACTTGCTTCAGACAACCTGAGACACTGAATGAGATGTTGAGTTACTGGTTCTGTGGTACTACCTTGTCAAAGTAGTGTGAGGGAACAGATCCATTAGGATCTGCTTGTTGCAGAGGAAGAAACTTAATTTGTGTCATGTGTATTTGTGGTTAGAGGAGTAGGAGAAGAGAAACTTTACATTTGCTTCAGTTAGATAATGTTCGATTTTGACTCCAAAAGTTTTTTACAGCCTTTTTCTGAAAGGAGGTGTTTGCAAATACTACTGGGAAACCTTCTGGTGACTCCATACAGAAATGCTGTGGCTTTGAGAAGCTTTCATTTGATGTCTTTAAAATTCTCACTTCTCTACTGCTATTTAAAAAAAAAATTGTTTTCAAAGGCTTCAGATATTTTTAGACTGGATTTTGCAATCAAAAACAAACCAGCATTCACTGGAGCTTGTAAAAGGTGTTTTACAAAGAAGTTATATCTGTTTAATGAAGACATATTTATGGCAGTGTTTTGGCTGTGCATGTAAACTAGACTGTGAGCTGCTTTTTTTAGGTGTGCTTGCTCACTTCTAGAAGGATTTTTCTTTTGCATAAGGTTTGTCTAGCAATTTGGCTTCAAAATTCTGGGTGCAAAGGTTCAGTGGCACAAGAGATTTTGCTTTAAAAGTTGTTTCCCTGTTTTAGGAACTCTAATCCACCCTCTCTTCAATGCTTAATCCCCTCAAGATTGACTTTAAAGGGAGGAGTCTTGCCATTGAGTTTTCAAGGGAGTGTGGAGGGAAGTGCATGTGTTTCCATCTGTCATCTGTCCTTACATTTGGAACATTGCTGTGCTCTGCAGGGTGATGCTGTCTGTCCCTCTCCAGAGGGGGATGCTTGCCTGTTTCTGACTCAGTTCCTGTAGTTGGGGTATCATATGCTGTGGGTTTTGGGCCCACTTGACTAAAAGTTTACTGTGAAATTGCTCATGGTCAGCTACGCCCAGGAAATGGTACTGGGGGAGGTAATGGTAATTTGGTGTTTTGGCTTTCTGCTGGCTCAGATTTCTGACTCTTTCCCGCCGCTGGGTGAGAAGGCTGTAAACAGAACTAATGCTCTGCACAATGGTGTTCTGGCTTGTTTCAGCTCCTTAGCTGTTGTGACCCCTCGTAAAATAGGGACTTCATTGTCCTGACCAACTCAGACAGGGAGTCCTCTGCCTCAAGCAGTGTGTGATGCAGAGAGAGGCTTCTTTTCTTGTTGCTCTATTTCCACGGAAAGGCTGGACTCTGTGCTGTCTTTAGCTCCTTTGTCCCTCATGGGAGAGGTCAGTTTATCAAGTGTTCATCTGCCCTTCTGTTAGAACTGGTCCTCTGACACCATCTCTGCCACTAGAGAAAAGAAATGGGAAACTTCTCATACATTTTTAACTCTCTCTCTCCTTTTTCTTTCTTTGCTGGGGAACTGTGATACTTCAGTTTCTCTGGACCCCTTTTTCATCACCTCTTGCCCTTTGGAGTCTATTTATTATATGAAACAAGTTGTGAAATGGTAGAAATGACAGCTAAAATTCTAAAGTCTGGCAGTAGAACAAGGACTTGTATTTTTTGTATTTATGCACTTATATTTAGATCAGAGTTGGTTTTCTGATCTGCTGCTAAGAAATACAGATAAATCCCTTAAATTAAAACTCTGTAACTAGGGGGTGGAAAAAACCTGTCCATAGCCACAAAACAAATCTGTTTGAATCGAACTAATGTGTTAGTTGTGATATCCAGAATCTGCTGCTGCTTTGGAGTCAGAGCAGATTCTCAATGCAGTTGTGTGCGCTAGTGGAAAATCAGTGCAAATGAATAGGATCTCTGGTCCCAATTTCCTGCTCTGGTCTCAGCCTACGCTTCCCTCTTTGTGTACTGATCCTGTGTGTCCCTTTTTGTCCAATGCAGAAGCTGTTAATGAAGATGCTCTTCTATTCCAGTTGCCTGAAAGTGAGACATTGTCTGTGGGAAGCTTTCTCATGCTGTGATAAGGGGGTTTAGAGAGTGAGTTCCTTGCACGCTTTAGGCCTGGCCTAACTAACTGATGTTTAGTACCAAGCCCTGGAAGTACAGGTTATCATGACTGTTAGGATGTTGCATTTTAAAATGATAAGTAGGGAACTCTCTCATCTGTGGTAAAGTTACTACATCCAGTAGTGCAGAGTAGAAGCAAGAAGTGGCACCGCTACTTTCCACTTTGGTTGAAGTTGAATGGATTAGAGAATAAGTTGTGATCTCAAATTAGTTTCACCTGATTTAACTGCTGGCTGCTGAGATGTTCCCTGCGGCCGTCTCCCTTCCTCGTGTTCACAATAACTGTTAACTGGGTCAGTGAGCTGATTCTCCTCAAAGTAATTTTTTTACATAGACAGTGGACGGGGCAGTGAAGCCACCTCTTTCAGCTGTGGGTTATATTTAATATAGCATAAGGTAACCATTTATCTACAGCCTCAAAAATGTACCCTAACTTAAGGCATGTTGTTTCTCTGTCTGTGAAACAGTGGTAATTACTCCTTACCTACAAAGCATGGTTAATGTTGGTTGAGATCTTTGTGTTTCTGAAATAGCTTTCAGCTGAAAAGCTTCTTTCAAGCTTTTCTTGTCACCATTGCTGGAAAAGTTTACAGTGGCAAGTTTGAATTAGGTTTACAAGTTTTTATTCCTTTCTCAGCCCTGTTGAATGTTCCCTCTCTGCTTTCTAATTGCTCATCCTTTCTTTATCCTCTGTTATTACAGGCTGTGAGTAGGGAGAAAAGATTTCCTTTCCCTTCCAAGTTCCCCGCAGTAGTTCTACCCTGGTCTTTACCACAGAGTGTTGTGAAGTCATTCAAAGAATGTTGTGTGCTAAAGATACACCATAAAAATAGGAGGTGGGTGATGACTTTCTCATATAATTTTAGCTGTTTTTCCCATTCGTGCTCAAGTCTCTTTGCAAATGGCCCCAGAGCAGCAGCTACCACCTGGCTGATGGATGTTAAAACCCATGCTCTCTCTTCTGTGCCCATGTGTTTTTAAATCCCGATGAAGCAAACAAAGTAGAAATGGCAAGTGGAGTGCTGTGGGTCAAGTTTGGTGGTGGTATTTTGGTTACAGGAACTGAGTCCCTGAGGTTTTGTGTTTGTGCTGTTTAGGAGTCTCATAAACTCTTTTTCTGCTCTCACAAATGCAGCTTTTTCTTGTAGCAGACAGTAACTACTCTGAATTTGCATGGGAAATCTATCTAAGCAGTTTGAGACAACTGTAAACTGAGGAGCCAAGAGAACTTATGGCAGGCCATAGCAGGAGGCATCCTGCATTATTAGTGCTTAGCTTCTTTTTTCCTGAGCTGCGCTATCTCTACACTGTGAACAAGTACAGTTCAAGTTATTTTAATGATGATGAGATAGTCTGAAGTTGTCCAATGCAGTTTGTTATGCCACTTCTCACAGTGTTCTTATTACTATGTGCACATTTGCATAGATGGCTCTGCTGGGTGAGGTACTGAGTGTCTAGCTGGCAGCATGCAGTGGAGTTTAGCTTGATTTCTTGTGGTTTTTTACTGTTTATTGCATATGTTTAAACCTCTAACATTCTGCAAATCATTTGAAGAACGTCAAAAAAAGTAAGTGGCACTCCAGGGAATAAACCTTCTGAATGACACTTTGCATAGGGAATTGTGCTTTAAATGGCTCAGCTATAAATCAGACTATGGGGGCTCCAGGAATAAACCAGTCCCATGTTTTTGTCACAGAATTGAGCTGGCAGACAGAATTAATCCTGTGTCTGTCTAGATGCCTCACAAGATCTTGTTTTATTTCCACTGCTGCAGAGGAAGGTGAACAGAGAATTTCACTTTGTGCTTTGAGGAAGTTTGTGGTGGTTCAGGGACTGTAGTTAGGCTGAGTTTTAATAAGAATAGGAGGTGATAAAAGAGATAGAAAAAGGTCATGGGCAGGAGGGCTGTAAAAATTTTTCGGTGGATTAGGGGCTTAATATTCCCTTGTTTTATCCTCTTTCATGGTCCTAAACAACTTCAGGGCTTCTCTGTGAAAAGGTTTCTTTTGGGTTGAAACCACTAATTTCAGCTGGGTCAGACAAAAAAGCCTAAGGCTAACTGCATGTCTTACTGGTGCCCCACGAGCTGGAATAAGATGATGGCTTGGCTGCTCTCTGCTGCTCGTCTTGTTTGAGCATTAGTTGCATCTGCTGCTCCCCATTTCTCAGCACCAGAAGCTGCCTTGGGACTAGGTTTGGTTTGCTGCTAGCAAATGACCCCTTTTGGGCAGAGGTGATCCCCAAGAGTAAGATGCCTGGAGTAGTACTTCTGGTTTGAAGCTTGTATTCATTAGGGATTTTTGGTGGAGACTTTTTTTGGGCTGTGTAGGCCTGGTCAGGCAGTGTGACACACAGCTGGAACTATTCTGCCTGGCTGTGAGCAGCTCCAGCAGTTAGACAGGATCCCTGCAGAGAGCTGGAGCACTGGGGGAGGGAACGAAATGCCATTTCATCCACGTCATGATATCTCTTATCAGTGGCCAACTCAGTGTTGTGAGTGGGTGAGCTGCATTGGCCAGAAGAAGCTGCCTTTTATTTCTGCTGTGAAAGATGAGGAGCTCAGCACTGTCAGTCAGGCTGAGAGCTGTGGAGTGGCTGTGTGGAGTTTGGGATGAATTTGTCAGTCAGGTTCTTATAATCCTAAGGTTGTAGTTTTCAGTCTATCCTGCTTGTGTTTAATCTGAGATTTGCTGCTTGACTGTCCTGAGCAGTTTGCTTGGGCAGTGCCTTACAGCTGCTTTGGCATGCTGCTCCTGTACTTTTTAACTGCTTAAATCCAGTGCCTTCAGCACCTTCTGTCTTGGGATCATGCTTAAAAGCCTTGGTGTGAGTTAGTGAAAAACTCTGTTAGGTTATCATTCATTTTTCTGTAAGGGTTGGTTAAGGGCTTTATTTGTTGGATGCTACTTTCCCATCAAATGTTGAGGGAGAAATCTGCTTGAAAGAGATCACCATGGTATGGCTGTGGTCATAGGAAACTCTGAAACATTCTGGGCTGGAGCATGGGTCATGAAAATGCTGCATTGGGTCTGGAAAATCCTGTATGTGGGATGGGAAAGCCAGTGGGATGTGAGGTGTTCAGAGCAGTGTTTCTCTGGTGTCCTTGCAGGGTTGGGAGGCTATTTGCTGGGGAGGAGGAGTTGAAGGAAGGGTCTGGGGGTGGTGCAGGGAGGAAGCTTTATGTAATTCTTGGCTGGCTTTTGAATGATTGTTTTAATGAAATGGAATGCGGTGTATTCAGTACTTGCTTGGCAGAAACAGCTTTTTTTTTTTCTTGTTTTCTATCTTGGAGGGGAGAAAGGAGTTGCAGTTGCTGTATTTTCCAGCTGCCTTAAACACTTAGGCTTGGATTTGTCACGAAGATAGAAGAGGAATATTGTTCTTGGTGAGGGGGCAGTTGCACTGCTGTGCATATGTGGGAAGTTGTCTTTGTGCATTGCGTGTGTAAGTGGCAGGGTCTGGTCCCTCTGTTTCTCTGAGGGCTGTGGATGCCGGTGTGGTTTGAGGTGGAGCAGGTTAAGTTTAAGGTACCCAACAGTAACGGGATGAAAGTGATGTGAATAAGTACATGTCCGTATAAAATATATGTGCATCTAGGTACTTGACAGAAAAATTAATCTCTTTTGCTCTGTCCCCTAGTTCAGGACATAGCAAGGAAAAACACGATGAGTTGAGACAAAGAAGTCAACTTAAATTTCAGCAAAGCAGAAATGTAGGCAATGGGAATCTTGACTTCTTTAGACTAGTGCAAAACAATCTCTCCAGTTATCTCTGATGATTGTTGACTTTTATCATAGTATTAGTGGAGGAACAATCAGAGATTGGGCTGAAACCCCTTTTTTAGAAATAATTTGAAGAAGGATTTATTTCACGTACCTCTGAAAGGGAAGTTTATTCTTATGCTGCTTCTATTTCAGTACTGCTGCCATTTCCATTTTTGGTCAGTGCTGGAGATCGGTCTCTCTTACTCATCGTTACCTCTCAAAAATCTACTCTTTCTTTGGTCTTTGTAATTTTTTTTTCCAGTTGCTCTTTTCTATGGTCAGGAGTTCTCTTGTGAGTAACAGCCTTTTGTTGATAGAATAAAATTTTTCTTTATCACATAACAGCAACAACTTGTGTTCAGGGCATTGAGATGAAAAAGCTGTCATGCGTTTAATTGCTTTATTAATACTGCTCTTGGTAAAAAATCCTCACTGTTTCTCTTGCTGCTGCTGAAACAAGCAAGAGACTTGTGACTAGTACTTGTGTCATGATGCCAGATGACAGGTAGAATAGTGGGTCATCTATCTTCTTATGTAGGAAGAGATAAGAAAACCTTAAACATTCTCCAGCTCTTCTCCATCTACTGACTCCAATATACTCCAGTTCTAAAAATGTTAGCTTTCTGTCTAGATTTAACAATTTTCTTTCTTTCAGTGGGCCAGTGCCATGACATTGTGAAACTCTTGAGCTACATTCTTCTGCCAATACTAAAAAAAACCAGCCTAAGTCAGAGAGAACTCTGCAGCTGTAGAGCCATCAGCAGTCTCCATCAAATTGCCACCCACATGTCCCAAAGTGGACCAGACCAGTTCCCACATTCATTTCTGAAACACTGTCCTCCTTTCATTCCCAGAAGCTGCTTTTAAAGTGAAAAGAAGATGCTTTAACTATATTTTTAACCATGTGCTTCTTGGCCCCTTGTACTCTGTTGTCTTTCAGAGCTGTTGCTTGCCCACTATCTACGATTACTTGGGTTATTTTAAGTTACAGTGCAGTGCTCATCAGACTGAAATCTTCATTTTAAAACTTTCTACCTATTATAGTTATAAGTAGTACCAAGATCCACATGACTGAAAAATGTGAAGTATTTTGTTGTCATTTCCCCTTTCCTTGTTCTGTGAATTTACGTTGTGCTTTTGGCAGCACTTTGTCAGTTGTTGGTGATGACTTACGCTTTTTGGCTTACAAAGAGTTCAGTGTTGCTTCCAAGACTGCTCCCACCCTATTGCAAAGAACCCTTGCAGAAATGAAAACTTCTTTAAAGAAACATCCACCATTTTAAAAGTACTTCCTTAGTAGTTAGATTTTTAACAAGCCACTTAAGCCACGTATGACATTTGACACAAATTCCTATTTTAAAGAAAGGGAAACGGCCCACTTCAGAGTGTTTGGCAGGTCAAGCCAGCAAGTCTTTATTTATGTCTCAGTATACTAACTTTTTATCTGGGTGAGATTAGCTGGGACTTTGTATCTCTGTATTGACACAGGCTTTTACAATTTGAGATATCTTGGTTTTTTAAGAGTAGATTTGCATTTGTTGAATGTTCTTTGCATTTATGCTCTCTGGAGAAATGCTTTTTTCTTACTGCCTGGGAAATTGCTGAAGCTAATGAAAACTATACTTTTCAAGGACCAAAATCTGTCAAGTCTGCATTCTGATATCCCATTTAAGAGCCTTCAGGATAGGAATGCCTCAATAAGACTGCACTAAATATGGGTATGATTACAGACTCTCTTTAGTGTCCCCATTCTGTATTACTGGAATCCTCCTTTTGCTAGTAACCAGGGCACTCTACGTTTCATTGGCAGAATTTGTGCTTCTAATGCTTTTAATGAATTCAGAATTCTTATAATGAATTCAGAATTTACACTAGTATTTCAGTCCTTTATTTCATCATCTTTATGTGTGTCTCAAATTTTGTAACTGGCACTTTGCCTGGATGGGCCTATCTTCAGATCTGTTTATGCTGCTTGGATAGGATTTCCACAGCTTAAAAGATGCTATTTTTTCCCCCTCAAATTCCACGTCTATTATTGCATAACCATGCAAATCCTACTCTTCCCTTTATTGGTTATAGGGTCCACATGCTTTCCTGTTTCTGTTACTTTTAAAGGGGTAGATAATTAACTTGGAATGTGCAGGTTCTGACAGTATTTTGTCTGCAACTGTGTCCAAACCCATTTTTACATATACAGATGGAGAGGGTCACAGGGTTCTTCAGCAATGTTGTTATTGACTGGTTACCTGTCTGGGGTATCTGAGGTGGTGATTCTGCTGGTGGTCCTCTTGAGAGGTCAAACCCATGCACTTGTCCTTTCCCCCTGAGGGCTCTGGAGCACAAGCACACCAGGATTGCTGTTGCTCAGAGATTTGGAGATCGCTGCTGTTATGTTCACAATGTTGTGATTTGCCACTGCTGATTTCACACGAAGCTACTGCTTAGAAGCTGCTTGGAAGAGTGATCCAATCCTGGATCAGCATGTGTTGTAATCCCAGTGCTGTTTAGGACAACTTTCAGTTACACAAATCTCAACCAAATAACTCAAGGCTTAAAAAATGCCCTCTTTTCAGTGGGCATGTAGAGGGTTGCTTGTTGTAGCTGAGGTACTGCACAGCTCTGCACTCAAGCCTTGAGCTTCTGTTTATGCCCTTTACCAGAGCTGTGGTTTAAAAACCACAGTGTCTTGTTTCCTGCTAGTTCTATTCCCATCCTTGGGCTCTTGGTCTAGTGGACGTCTCCCTTGTGCCAGATTTGTCAGATGTTTGTAGAATGGCAGTGCTGTGTTTTGACCTAGTGCTTGTGGAGGAGCTGCATGCTGGTGTAGCAGGAAGGGTCTGGTTCCTCAGATAGCTGGCTTGGCTGAGCCTCTCTTCCTGTAGGAATACAAGGGAGTTGGTATTTTGTCCAGAGGCCTTGGCCCTGGAAATTTTCCGTGAGGGGTCAATTCACTGGCTGCTTGTTTGGTGTTCATGATTTTGGTTTGTTTTGTTTTGGCAGAGGAGAGCAGATCCTGTTGGACTTCTAGAAACTTTCAGAGGGAAGCCAGCAGCAAATTAAAATTCTTGTGACATGCATGAGAAGGGTTAACTTAATATTTTGCTTGCATAAAGATAAATAAAAGACTAAAAAAGACAATGTATTGGTTACTAGTTTTGGGTTTATTTTTTTTTTTTCCCATCAATAATGTTGGCTAAAATCCAGCCCAGGTCAGTACTGAGGTGTTAACTGTTCAGTTGTTTGTGTAAAATGTTTACACTCAGTCCAGTCTGTTCCTCCCACCAAACTGGACAGGATGCCATTTCATTCCTGTTTGTACAGAGCAATGGCCCTTGCTCTAGCCTGAGCCAACTCACCTCTCTCCCAGAGAGAGTTGGGTCAGGATTGGCCATTTGCTACTGCCTTTGTCTGGGACTTCCTGGAAATGCCTGAGAATGTGTTTGCTGTCAGGCAGAGATCAGAAATAGATCTTGCATAAGAAGAGCCACTCCAGGAGAAGACTGTCAGAGGCTTTACTTACCCTCCTTGGAGCCCAAAGCTGTTTCCAGTTTTCACAGATGACACATGGGGAGAGAAATGTAGCCTCTCTAATTTGTACAGATCGTTGTTCCTTGTGATCTTTTACAGGGCTAGCAATAACTGCCTGTTGAACACCAGTCAATTTGCTTCCAAAAGGAGAGGATTTTGACAAAAGACTTGGTGGCTAGTGGAGCTCATAGCAGACTGCAGATCCAGGCTGAGAAATTCCAACCTAAATATTTTTAGTACAGCCTGAGAGTCAGATTTGCTTTCTATTCTGATATAATGTAGACTTCCCATGTTACATTGGGCTGTTAAGGGCTGCATCTCAGTTCTCCATTTCTGAAAGGTACATTTCTTTTGTGCTGTCAAGGAAGTGAGGATTCTGATTTGTGAGCCCCGTGTGGATTCAGGTGCAGTGGCTGCAGACTTTACTGCCTGTAGTTGCTGCATGCCACAGCCAGTTCTATCAACACAAAATGGAAAAGTGGAGATTCAAGTTTAGGGTGTGAAGCTGTGACTGAAAAAGGCTTCCATGTGATAAGTGCTGTAATTTGTGGATGAGATAATCATCTGAGGACAATGGTGCTTAAATCATAGGGGTCTGAATCCCTGGAGGTCCGGAGCTGAGTACTGGGTAGGGCTGGTCACATCTGTGGGAAGGGTTTTACTTTACGGATCACCTTGTAATACTTCTTTTGTGCAATCTCCAACTTCCCTGGCCATTGAAGCAGAGCCCAGCTTTGTGCCTTTCAGCATTGTGCAACTGTTGAGGTCAGTTCAGCTTTTGCATGTGCTGTGCCACAGGATGTGCTGCAGCTGTGATGTGCAAACCCTTGACAAACTTTTCCTCATTCTCCTGAAGACTGTTCATAGAACAGTGGAAGAATTTTTTAACTGTGCTTGGAACAGTTTTGGAAATGGTTTCCTGTTATTCAGGACTCTGACAGTCCAGTGAATCTAGGTAGAAAGGAACCACACAAAGGATTCTTTTCTGTTTTAGCTTCACACAGCCATGAATCTCTGAAGCATTCAAGGCTTGTGTAGCTGGATCTGGCATTCTCAGGCGCCTTTGGTAGCTGTGAAACTGAACACATGTATTTGTTTAGTAAGCTGGAACATGAATTCAGTTTCAGGCAACCAGTCTTAGCATAGGGTGTTTTTTCTTGGCATGAGCTGTTTTCTGCTCAGGACTATAAACAGAGGGATGTAAATATGTCTCTTTTCATTTCAAGTGTGGAGAAAGCCATGCTATAAAAAAGAAGATGCTGTATGTGGCAGGAAATAACCCTTCCCTCCCCCCGATCCAGCACTTCTGGAAATGAGAAATAAACGGGAGGGCACACCTTTGAGAGGGAACAGCCCCTTAAAGTAGCTGTCAGTGCTGCTGCTTAGTTCGAGTGCTCCTCTTGGAGGCAATAGGTGAAGCATACAACAGCCAGCCTTGCTGGGTTTGTATGGCCTTGCTTTCCTCTATGCTGTCCTTAGATCTTCTGTGCCAGTAAGAGTTTGTTCTTCTTGGTATTTCTGTTGCCAGCTTTTGAATATGATAGGCAAGGCAGTGGAGTGGACAGCTGAGGTTAATTTGAAGAACTTCAAAAGGCTACACTTGGTTTTAGCAGCTTTTTGTCTGAAAACCAAAAAAAACATACTCAAACCGTATTTTTTGTTTCGGTGGAGCATCAGGTACATCCCTTCTGAAAGGAGAAGGGACTTAAAGTGCAAATCACTTTTAGTGTAAGGATGCTCAGCACACTTGCTACATACTAAGGAATATTTATCTCTAACCACAAAAGCAGTTACATACCTTGTGAGGCTGCCATTATCTCAGCCATCTAATGAACTGTTCTGAGACAGTGGAAAGGAGATGGAAGTTTTGATAAGGAAATTGGAGAAAGGCAGAATAACTACATGTTTCTCTTTTGTAGGTGGTGGTTCGTTTCTCTCACCCATTTTAAGCTGGCATCTAGTGTTCAGAGAGCTAAGTGGAAAAATTCTGGTCCTACAGGAAAATCATTTGTGGCTCCTTCACGCAACTTGGATTGTAGGCCAGGGAATGCTGTGGATTTGTATTGTTTCATCCAGGAAATGGTGCTGACTCAATCTTTAAAGCACTTGCAGTCTTTCAGCACGCTGAGTTGGTGATGCCATGCCCTGTGGATCTAGTTAAGATTAGGTTACCTCCCTGCCAGCTCAGTGATGTGAACGGAGCCAGCAGCCGAAGGATTTTCCAGCCTGTTGCATCCAAGATGATAAGAGGAGGCTTTGAGGTGCTCTCTCAAGGAATGGGGCTGTGATTCCCAGGGACTGCTGGTGTAAAGCTGCAGACTGGTCAGCTGGTTTTCCTACGGTGTCGTAGCCTTGAAAGCCTTGCAGCTGCTGGGCTGCACAGGAGCCTGCTGACTCCTCGTGAATGCTGCCCAGCCCTCCAGCACCCTGACCATGCAGACAAATGCACCACTGCTGAGCCTGCAGGTTTGGGTGTCATAGAAATGTATTCATTTGCAAGGAAGTGGTGTGGGCACTTCCAGGAAGGATCTAGCAGTGATGTTAATGGTTTTTCAGCACACACACATGCACACACAAATAGCCCTCCTGCCCATCAGAGGGATCAGGTGGAAGGTCTGAGTTCACATGATGGCTTCTGTTGGGTTTTTGTAACACACAGAGTTGGCTTATCTTCAGGTGTATGGTCAGGAGTCTCTGTCAAATGCTTACTCTTAAGCTCAGCAGCACAAATGAGAGCACCAGTGGATACATAGCGTGTGCAGCCCTAGGGACTGAGCCATGTCATAGTTCTGGGGCTGGAAAGCCAAATAAAACATCGGTGTAGGCTCAGGTGGAAGCAGCAGGTAATGGTGAGGGATGTCTCCAGAATTAAGAGCACTTCAGTTTGAGCTGTCTGCTGATTACATCTTTTCAGACTGCCTTTTTTTCTGGTCTGTGTCTGAGCTGCAGATGAATTATGGGAATCTGACAGGAGGGTAGGTGATTTCTTGCAACTAATGGCAGGATGGTCTGGATTTAAAATTGGTGTTCTGGCCTGAGTTTTGAAGGTGAAAGCAGAGAATTTCCCATTTAAAGCAGAAGTTTTATTCACTTATTTGAACAAGGGCTCAATTCTGGCATTGATCTTTTTAATATATATTCTAAAAGCTGCTTAAGTCATAGAGTGGTTGGAGCTGTGCTTCCAAGAAACCTAATGAGTTTATCTGCAAAAACCAAATCAACACTTCAGCAAGATTTCATTGGATTAGTAAGTTGAATTAGTTTAGAATGTGTCTGGTGATCAGCAGGGCAAGTTCCAGGAACAGCCTGGGTTTGCATGCTGGGGAAGGGAGCATCCCTGGGCCCTTCCCTTACACTGGCAGTGTGTGATGGTGTCAGGTCTGCTGGAACTACAGCCAGAGCACTCCAGGGGTTTGCAGTTCATCCCCAAATGTGCAGCGAGTAGTTGCTGATAAACAGTTCCTGAAAGTGCTTTACACAGGCTGTATTTGCACACTCTTCTACAGCTCCAGGCTTGACATGGTAGTAGTGCATGTTAGTTGTGACCAGTGAGTTGTCCACAAGCTCTGGAATAAAACTCTTCAGCTTGGGTCTCAATGGTTGAGAAAGTAAGCCACAGTCATTGCTGCAGTTGCTCATGTGAGACCACATCTCACATTGCAGTGTTTTGTCTTTGTGTAGATATTTGCTGATAGTGGTCAGAGCTGGTTGCATGGGCTGCTGTACTGGGCAAGGCTCACTGGTTTGGCTGTCAGTACTCCAGTTATGGCACAGGAGGGATTCACAGGAGGCTGCCACCACCTGATTCTGACAGCAGTTCTGTCGCAGGGTGAATACTTGCTCGGTTTGTCTCTGCAGCCTGGGGTAGCCAGGCATAACTGCTGCTGGGGGGTTGCCTTTGCTGTTAAGCTTTTCAGGAGGACCCACATGAGTTTGTAAATCAGTGCCACAAATGCAAAGTTTTGCTAATTTTAAGGGGCAGTTTTGATCTGAAGGTACAGAGAAGCTTTAAAATTTTAATGGCTATTGTCTTTGCTGTTATTTACCAAATGACCATATACCATTGATATGAGTTTGGACTTTTTTTTGTTAAGCAGTGACACAAGACATGACTTGATAATGAGAAAACACAAGGCTTTACACATCAGTACATTAACAAAAGAGCTGAGTGATTTTACTGACCATGCAATCTGAACTTTCTTTAGGCAGATCTGGGCGATGTGAAATAAAAATCCCAGTGGTTGCTCTGTACTGATACTCCAGCAGTTGTTAGGTCTGGAAAATGACTTTTATGTCTTGATTTTTTGTGTATCTTAAATAACAGTCTGCCCCTGCTTCACAAGAAAGCTGAGAACTTTTGTGTGTCCTATGTTCTAACCACCTTCTTGACATATTGGTTAAATTTTGGAAAACTTTTAAATGTCATTTCCTCAAAATGTTTTACACAGCATGCCAAGCTATTTTACATGCTTTCTGTATATGTGAACTGGAGATCTTGAGGATTTTAAGAGCATCTAATTGCACTTGAGTTTTTAAGGTCTCATTTTGAATGTAGCCTTTGTATTTTATTGCTTTTGTAGTCTCTGATCTTTTGGCATTTGAAAGCATTGATTAAAATATAATGCCTTAAGAACCTGTTAATAAATGTCTTTTACCTGGAAGTCAATGCCTGCCTTTACCTGTTCATGATTTTCCTATTTCTGATAACGCTCTTCCATTTTGCTGAGAAAAATCAAAATGGGAATTCCTGCCATCAGTATGTGGGGCTCCCCACTCATTCTGCTGTCAAACTCCAGGGCAATGAGAAGTCCTACAGCAAGGCTCCAGCAAGTCGTCTTGATGCAGGTCTTGTAGAGCACTGCAAATATTTCTTTTGAAAGGCTGTTTAATAGGATAAATATACCCAGGCTTCCATTCCTCTGCAGTAACTCACAGTGTAAAATGGTTGTGCCAGAGATTGGGTTACTGCCTTTAGCTGTCTCCCTATATGTGAGCTGGAGCTGCATTTACTCCTGTAGGTGGGGGGAAGAAGACTTACTTGAACCTAATGAGATTTTAAAATTTTGCATTCAGGGATTTTGCAAAGATGTGGCTCAGATGAGGCTGCAAGCTCAAACTTCCGTTCTGGAGATGCAATTCCATTTCCCTTATTCTCTTAGGGGACAGCAAAAATCAAGGATTTGAGTTCAGCATCTTGCAGGTATTAAGAAAAAAAAGGCTGGAGAATGGTGTGCGATTCTGCAAATGAGAGGTCTGCAATTCATCTTACGCAGAGTGAGATAGGATCAGCATGTAAAGTCCATGTCCTCATTTAGAGCTGCCCTTATGGGTATCTTGATTTTTATTTCTATTTGCCAGTCCTCTAGGAATCTTCTCCTGCCTAAACTAGGAAAACTTGTAGCAGTTCTACTTACTTGGATAAATAGAGGCAGGGGGGGAAATAGAGTGCAGATAGGTGAAGATACCTGTTCTGTGCAGCTGCAGTAGAGAAAGTACTGTAGTTTATTCTCAGACATCTCATCCCGATGCCTCAGTATTCTGTGTCTGGCCTGTCAGGGACATGTGGCACTGGAGATACTGGGGAAGATGGGACTCTGTGGCTGAATGCATTTGCTCTGTTTGGTAGCTGTATGAGGAATCCTGTCTCCGGTGCTACTCTGTTTCCAGATGTCCCATGCAAGAAGCCAAGCTAGAGGCAACATGTGGTTTGATAGATGTGCAGATGTGGCTTTCAGCTGTTGAGAATGAAAGGCGGATATCTGAGGCATTTGAAGTATCTTGCTTCAGTTATGCGTCCATTTCCTCCCCAGCAGTAGATGAGATGTGGAAGAAAATTGACCACTATCCTTTTGATCTACTTGCTGTATTGATAATGCTGTGATTTTCTGTGTCAGCAGGGCTTAATAATCCTCAGTCGTTGAGAGAGATGAACTGCATATGGAAATCCTTTCTCCAGGGGAAAGCAAATTTAGATTTCTCTAAATTGCCTCAATTAAAAAAAAAATAAGAAAAAGATAAATTCTAAGCTGCTTATGAATAGTGGGAAATTATTTACTGCTTGAGGAAAAGTTAGTATTGAAAAGCTGCTGGATGTCAGTTGGCAAATGTGAATTAGTCAATGTCTTGTCATGATGTTTTTTCCAGAACTAGTCCATGACGTGTTCTGCTTCACTGTGTCACCTTAATCCAAGAGCATTTTTGAGATGCACAGGAAAGAGGAAGTGTACAAAGTATGCTTTGATATGCATGGGAGGACTCATCTAAGTATATATTTATAGATACTTTTCTTTTTAGTAATTTCACTCTACCTCTTTAAGGGGACTGAGTGCAGCTCAGATTCCTACAAAGAGATGCTGATGTATGCATCAGTACAAAGAGGTCCCGGTGCTAGCCATTGCTATTCCAGACCAGAGCAATGCTGTAATCCCTAGGCTGGTGTTACTGCTCTTTGTCAGAGAGACCTGGCCTCTTGGGAAGCTGAAGAATGTGCTCCTGGCTGCCCAGAGGCTGTGCCTGCTGCAGGATGCTGCATCTGCAGGCCAGTGCTGACATGCAGTGATGTCAAAGGAACCTGCCTTGAACCCCTTGGAATGTGTGAGCTGTTCCCCAGCCCACGGAGGTGTGGGCTGGGGAGATAGCACAGGAATGTGCAGTGTAGAACTTGCTCTTTTCAATGCAGCTTGAACTGGTAAATCGGGCTTAGCCTAAAGATGTGTCCTGCTCTTCCATCTTGCTGCTTTGGTGGTAGAAGGGATACTTTCTGAGTGGTTCAATGCATTTGGATGTCAGCATGAGAGTTCTTGACCTGAGCTGTTGAAATGACCAGCAGAGCTTTGGCTTTTGCTGGGAATTACCTCGAAGCAATGCAGTTGGTATTAAAGGGCCACTCGTACAAATCTAACATATGTGCAGAGGGGTGGGGGGGATTTGTAGACCAGAATCCCAAGGACCTCATAGCTAATAATGATTTTTGGCAAAAGTGAGGAAAGGGAGAGAGGAGCAGATGAATGTCTCTGGACCTCCAGGTGTCTTGGAGTGCTTGATAATGGTAAAGGTGTCAAATATGGTATCATTCTTTAAATGTCCCTCCTCCACCAGAAAACCTGTGCAGAAAACCGACCTGAATGCAAACACCAATGGCCTCCCATACTGGGGAGGATGTGGTTTGAGTAGCCCTCAGGCCTGAATATGGTTTCAATCACGTGTGTAATTTTTGGGTTGCCCAGTGGAGGGGAGGAAGGCTCTTTCCTTCTGTTTCATGTTTTTACACAGCTTTACCAGGTGAGTGGGCCGGGTTACCTGAGCTTGTGGGGGACCAGCCGTGTACATGCTGAGGTGCTCTGTGCTGCAGTGAACAGTGAGTTAGGGTTTTATTGGCTGTGTGACTGCTCCAGAGTAGCCATGGTAAGCAGGAGTGTCCAGGTTGGTGTTTTAGCAGGTATCCCTTTTGCACCCTCCTGAGCAGCACCCCACTAATGGAGTGGAAAATACAGATTTCTGTATGCACAGCCCATGCATAGCTGAGCCCTACGAAGTCTTTGGAAACTGGAGTGATTCTGCCCCATGTACATGTCTGTGAGTTGACATTTTGTCTGTGGGTTGTGTTAGTGGCTTTTTGTAGTGGTGAAAGTGGAGAGAGGGGTGATTCTGGGGAGGAGCAATGGGTTGAAAGTCTAACTCTGGTTTATTTTACTGCTACAAAATGGTTAATTCTATTCCCTAGAGATAACTAAATTTGTGGTCTTTATCCTTGGGAGGTTCTGCATCCTAGAGCTGTGTCTGTAGCGTTCCAGAAGGTATTTGGGGCAGCGGTAAAGCTGTGGTGAGGTCAGTGTGTATGGTCGTTTCCAGAGTACTGGGCGGTAGCCGCTGTGAAGATGCGCATCTCGGTGGGGAGGTGCAGCACACGTGGCACCGCCGAGAGTTTCTGTGTGCCTGAAACAGGGGCAGGCTCCTGACACCTGCGAGGCTGAATAGGTGAGGTGAAGGCACTGCCAAGCTGGGCACTGCCGTGGGTTGTGTCGCTCTGTCCTTGTGAGGGTGTTGGTGGTGCACTCGATGGATGGTGCCCGTGGGCACTGGCCCGAGTCACTGCTCTGAGGTGACCCAGTCACCTGCTTCCTATGGGTTGTGGGGACCAACTGGCTAATTCACACCTCCTGCAGCACTGTCCCTCAGGGGTCACCTTGGGCGGGAACACTTCATTACCCAGTAAATCGATCGAGACTTTAATATTTCTATTTAAGCATTTAATAGTCCATTTAAGGAGCAGCCACTGTAGTGAACTCAGTGCTGTGATGAGAGGTGTAGCACTGCACAAGGACAGTATTCCTGTCACAGTTCATCAGGTTACAGATGCTGGTCCCTTTTGTAAGAGAGCAATCCATCTTTTTCTATTAATAAAACCCCGTTCTTTCCCCTCATCTCTTATCTTACATTGTCTTCTGGTAGTTGCACAAATCCTAAATGACTGCACGGTGCTTTGGGATCTCTTGTGGGATTAAGTGTTTAATGCAAAACAAAATGTTAATCCCTTTGGTTAATTTTTGGTTGGGTTTTGAATAATTGCCTCAAGTCACGTTCTGGACTGCAGAACTCCTTGGGGTGACCTCCAAGGGAGCGACCTGCAGCCCGTGCCTGTGGATTGGCGAGTCGCTTCCCTCTGGCAGGGTGATGTCCGTGAGGTGGAACGCTGCCACTGCCACTCTCACCCTGCCCTCGCCGGGGACGTTCTGCTGCTGGTGTTGGAGCCTTTAAACGGGCGCAATTTCCCATTTCAGCAGTTTGAGGAAAGTGTGGTTGCTGATGGGATTGGATCCGGGAACAGCAACGAGGAGGGACGCGAATGGGGAAGACCTTCATTCTGTCAAGGCTGTGAGCTTGGAGTGGCTGGGGCGCAGGGAGGGGAGGACACGGGTTTGTAGGACTTGAGGGCGAGCAGGCACAAGGAGAGGTCCTTTGGCATCGGGAAACCGGTGTGTGAGCGCCTGTCCTGTCCCGCCGGGTTGGGGTGGTGCCTTCGTGCAGCTGCTTCGGTATCTGTTGTAAAGTTGGAGTTTAGTGTGAGTAACCGAGTGATTCCTCTCCAGCCTTTTCTCCTCCCTCCACTTCCCGTACCTCGGCTCTGCCTGTTTGCTCGAGTCAGGAAGGGGGAGGCTATGGGGGAAGTTAATCATTAATCTTAACTCCTTCACAGCCACGGGGCTCAGTGCTCCTGGTATTTCCAGACCTCCCGTCTTCCGCAGACTTGTAAAAGTAAATCAGTGCGTGTAGCCGAGCTCGCTGTGTCATTAGCAAAAGGCAGCGAGTGTCTGTCCCATGGGTCATCAGCACAGAGAGGAGCCGAGCAGGGGGGTTTCTGTGGCGAGATGGTTACAGCTGCTGGTCCGACACTGAGGGCTGGAGGTGGAGAGTGGAAAAATGGTTTGAGTCCCCTCTGCAGGCCGGAGGAGCCCAACATCCTCACTGGATTTTCACTTCCTGGTGGAGTTTGATTTGCCTTTGTCATTGGAGAGGAGAAGCAAAAAAGCACTCCTCGGCAAGCACTGCTCTGTGAGGTTGTGTACATGAAACCTCCAGTCATAGGACCTGCCTGACCATAGGAATTGCAGCTCATCGGCAGTTCCCTGGAGGTATGTGCCTTTCACTCTGGGATCCATTTTTTTTTTTTTTTTTTTTTTGCTTTAAAAGAAGATTCAGTTCACTTTTCCCCAGCTGCAGAATGCTTGTGACTTTAATAGTTTGGAGTATCTTCTTAACTAAATTAAAGTTGTATAGAAATAATTTAACACAGTAATTAATTTGCTAATGAGATTCTGCTCTCTGAGTGCAGGACCACTTATTTTTTCTTTTGTGATGTTTTTGTCTTTTGAAAAGAGTGAATGTAAAAGTGGTACCTTCCTCATCTTGTAATGCAATAGTACTGTCCTCTTCTAATACATTTTCTTGAAAGTTTGCTGAGTGCATTGGCTGCTGTGGAGAGCTGTGCTCAGGAAGTGGCTCAGGGCTGGCAGGTGCTGCCTGGGGAGCTGTGGGCAGCCATTAGTGCGAGCAGTTGCTTGGTTGCTATTCTGGTACCACCAGACAGCTCCAGCTCCTTGTGACCCAGTGGGGGACACTGCAAGATGGCCATGCATAGGCTGAGCCCTTGTGGCCCAAACCTGAGTGTCAGGTACCTGCTGTGTGCAGGCAAAGGGACCTGTTGAGACTCTCTGAGGACAGCTAGGTCTGCGTAGGGAGAAAGGAGATCCAGAGGGGTTCACAGAGTGTCCCCTCCTAATTCTGCTGAAGGTACAATACTGTTTTCTGGCTGAATTCTGCATCTCCAAAGGGACCTGCCAGGTATGTCCTGATGCTGTTCCATGGAGAGCACTGATGTCCCCAGTGAACTGACTTCTTTCTCTGCCTTGCAGAGATGTGTACTGGTGCTGCTGCCCTGGTGGAAAGCTGGGCACACGGCCAGGGAGGCTTTCTTTGGAAAGTGAGTGCAGCGCAGACCTTCAGGCACTCACTGGAGTTCCCCCACAGGGACTGCAATGAGCTCTGCAGGGTGGGCTTATGGAGTGGAACGTCCAACAGGTCAGGATTTGCCTTTGAGTCACCACAGAGGAGTGCAGGGTTGGGAATGGGCAGAGGATAGATTTGCAGGGAGAAATCCAGAAAGCTGGGAATGCCTTTTTATGCCTCACCTCTGACTGGACTTTAAGATTCTTGAGAAGTGCTAACTGTGTGACGTGGGTCCTCTGCCTGACATGAGTGACAGTGTTTGTAGCTGGTGGAAGTTTTCCTTTTCTTCAGGAATTTGTGAGCAGTCTCCACCAATTAGTTAAGAATTATTTCCAGGAGAAGAAATGGCATTTACCTGGCAGCCTCTGGAAACTTGTTAACTGTTTGTATGATGTACTGAGAGGGATTTTTGTTAGGAAAACTGAAACACATTCTCCTGCTGCACTGATAGACTGATCTGAATGTTTCATGCTTCTTCCACTACCTTGGACTCTGGAGAAAACACCTCCTGAGATCTTGTTTCCTGCAGAAAGCAGTGCCTGCGGCCACAGTAAATGACTCTGTGATGATGTGGGGCCTGTAATTAGTCTGTGTCAATATCCTGTTGGAGTAGATCTCTGGACAGGCTAGCCTATGTTGCAGTTCTGCAGGGTGCAACGACGCTGTGGGTCCCTGTTGTTGGGTGGCTTTCCAGTTAAGGCAAAAATCTGAGACTGACACAGCTTTTCTGGCTGCTTTGTCAACATCCTGCTGTTTATTTTGTAGTAGAAGTTTGATTAACTTGTTCATTCCTCGACAGCAGCAGTGTTTTTCAGGGCATTTGGTAGATTACCCTAGATGAAAAGTCTTCCCAAAAAACTTCTGATACAGATACCTTAAATGAGAAGAAAGAGACAAAGCTGTAGTCCAGCCTTTTACCATTTTGTTGGCTTTTTTTTTTTGCTTTCCTCTAGATGCCTTACTGGCAGACCTGGAATCCACCACCTCACATATCTCCAAACGACCAGTGTTTCTCACAGAGGAAACTCCTTACTCCTACCCAACTGGAAACCACACATACCAGGAGATTGCTGTGCCACCCCCAGTGCCCCCACCACCTTCCAATGAGGCCCTGAATGGCACCGTGATTGACCCCTTAGACCAGTGGCAACCTAACACACCCAGATACGGCCACCAGCAGGTAAGTGGGAGCGTGTGGGTGGGAGGGTGCTTCTTTTGTTGGGTGCAGGATCTCTCAGGAAAGTAAGAAGGAGGGAACAGAAAGAGGCAAAGATTGATTTGGCTATGAACAGAGTGGGGAAATGGGGGGTGGTAGGAGCTTTCATTAAAACTAACTGGTTGGAACAAATAAGAATTGAAGCCATCGTCATTGTGCTGACAAAATGGTGATGTGATGAGATTAGTGTTAGTCATCTCTCTTGAGCCTGTGGAAAGCAGACTGGGGGTTTCCAGCATAGATCTACGACTCAGGCAGGTCTGAAGTAAGGGGAGAACAGTTGTTGCAGGTGAGCTCTATCAGCTCATTTGGTAGAGACTGGCTTGACTAAAGATGAGGTATTTTTTTATTTCTGCTGGGCTTTGTTCTGCCTTGTTGATGTGTGGGTTTGCAGTGCAGTAGTGTACACATTTGTTTTGTATTCTCTGTTTCCAACTCAAATCTTGTTTCCACAGCCTCAGTCCCAGTCTCCTACATATAGCTCTAGTGCCTCAGTTCCTAGAGACGGGCTCAGCTCTCCTTCTCCCCGTGCCAGTGAGGAGGAACACGTCTACAGGTATCTTGTCTGTTTTAAGAGATAAGCCTGACTCATGACTTGAACCTGCTGAGGCTCAAGCTGCCTTCTGTGAGTGGAAACAAGCACTGCTTCCCGTGTGTGTTACATTGCTCTGTGTCAGTTTTGATTACCTCTTTTGTAATATGCCACTGTAACTTTCATACTCACTTCAAATGTTGATCTGGCCCTTTGGCTTGCTCAGCTGCAAGAGGTTAAGGATCCATCACACAGAGCAGGATCTGGATTGTGTTGTGAAGGATATGGTCTAGACATGAGTGACCAATCCATTCTCCTGTTGAACAGCACAAAAATTCTTCAGGAGGTGGATGGCCTTCGGGTTATTTTTCTATGGGAACTCAGTACTTGTGGCCTGGAGGTATGTGCAGAGACTCGAGTTTTCAGGTAAATTCAAACTTCTTAAAACCTCCATCTCAGTAGGTGATTGATAGATAACAAGTTTACACTTGAAAAGGCAGCTGCTCTCACTCTAAGAGGTTAGAGGAGTAGCCTGTACAGCAGGACAGACCTTTCTGCTGACATAGGGATGAATGATGCAGAGGCTGTCAGAAGTTCATCCTGGGCACCTTTTTACACTTTGGAGACTGGTGTTTCTTTGGAGCCATAATCTAATCATGGCAGCTCCTTCTGCTGAGCAGGAAGTTGCTTCTAACCAGAACTAATTCTGGGTAGAGCTCAACTCCTCTCTGGGCAGCCTAGCCAGAGATGGCCCAGTGGAGACTGTAATTGCAATTTCTTCAGATGACTGCATGCAATTAGTATGAAATGAAGGTAATTACAGCCGTAAGTCCTCTTTATCAAGGGGCTGGCATGGCTCAGTTCTGATGTGAATTGTAGCTGGTGTGTTGGTTTGGTGTGAAGTATGTTCTCCTGAGATTGCAGCTGTGGATTTTGTTTTTCAGTCTGAAGAGAAGGATAACTTCCCTTATGGAATTTGTAATTGTCACTAGTGTTACTGGTGTCAGAGACCTTAAGCCTGCTAGATACTAACTTGTTGAGCATAATGTGGTCCTGTGCACAAGGCAGAAGTTCCCACTTTGGATTTGCAAAGTATCTTTTTGATAAAATAAGAACTTCTAGAGCATTAAAAACTATTTCTTCGTTTGTAAAACCAGGAGAAAAAAGTGTTCCTGCCACTGACAATGGAAAGACTGTTACTACAGTGCAACTGCTGTAAAAATCACTGCATTGATGTGAAGTTCTGCTTTGAAACCGTTCGCAATTCTGTGTGGTAAATGGTATCACCCATATAAGACTAGCAGTAATTACAGCCAGTGCTTTATACATACATATGTATTTAACATATATATAGAAAATAATATCAAGTTACCTTCTTATAAATTAATTAGAGTTACCCAAATTAAAGGTGTGAGGACTTGGGGAGACCTTGAGTGTTACAAGAGACTGTCACATAACCTATTGCTTCTGAGTTTCTACTGATAACCTGAGTTTTGCGCTTTGCCTCTCTCTCCAGTCTGTGCTAGCCCTGCATTCCCTCACTCAGGGAGGGTGATGTTGCTGTAGTGTCAGCAGAAACAAGTAATTTTCCCATATGTGAGCTAATGGTTCTGCTGCTGTTCTGTGCATTTTGGATCTGCAGACAGTTAACTCTTTCCTACAGGGCTGGGCAGCACATAGTCCTAAAATCAGAGGCCTAAAATCAGTTTGAATTTACCTGAAAACTCGAGTCTCTGCACATCCCTCCAGGCCACTAGTACGGAGTCCCCATGGAAAAATAACCCAGAGGCCATCCACCTCCTAAAGAATTTTTGTGCTGTTTAACAGGAGGATGGATTTGTAATTTACAAAAACAGCAGTGGCTGTGTTTAGTCATGTCACAAAGTACATATCTTCTTTCCCCCCAGAGCTGAAAGCATCAGCCTGAAAAGAGCACAGCACATGTGTAAACTCTGGGAAGCTAATGTGAGGTTCCCTCCATCCTTCTGCTGTATCTTGATGCAGAACTTACACGTTTCTCTTTTATCTTCAGTTTCCCAAACAAGCAGAAGTCTGCAGAACCGTCTCCCACAATGACCAGCTCCTCTCTGGGCAGCAACCTCTCAGAACTGGACAGACTCCTTCTGGAACTGAATGCTGTTCAACATACTCCTGCCAGTGGCTTCACAGCAGGTAAGAAATAGGAAGACATTTGGTATGAGTGGATAGTTTGATTCTCAGAATAGTAGCTTGCTTTTTCCTTCCAACATCCTCAGTGAGGAAGACTCCTCCAGCCCTTAATCAAACATTCATTGAGTGTGAGTGGGATCACTTGAGCTGCAGCACCTTGCTCAAAGCAAGGCCAGTTTCAAAACTGCCTCTAACTAAAGTTTTGAAGTTAGGATAGGTTGCTCAGGCCCTTGCACTGTTAAGTTTTTAATATCCTTGAAGATGGATATTCCATAAGATTTCTGGACAGATTTTTGTTCTTGCCTGTGATTAGCACGTGTGTGTGTGTGGAATGTGGCTCTGAATGGCTCTTTCTGCTCTGGTTTCTTCAGATGAGGCTGGTAGAAGCCCATCACTGCCCAGCGTGGCTGGCCCTCACTATGTTGTCCCAGAGAACAGCAGCTCTGGGGGAGTGAAGGCTGCACCCACAACAAAAGAAAAGCCAAAGCGAAATGGTGCACGTGGGATTGAAGATGTGCGTCCCAGTGTGGAGAGCCTGCTGGATGAGCTGGAGAGCTCCGTGCCAAGTCCAGTGTGAGTAATGTTTTGGTGGTTGCAGGCTTGGGTGGGGTGGGATGGGTTCCTGTGGGAATGGTGACTGTAGTGTAGGGGCAGCTACTGCAGGAGAGTGATAGATGGAAGATGGGCTTTCTCTAAAGGGTCAGAAGTCAGGCAGGTGCATGAAGATGCTGGTGCTTTTTAATCTACTTCTGGATGAAAAAATGCCTAAGTCATGCATAAGAGGTGGGCTGTTCAAGCTCAGATTTGCAGCTGACCACAAATGCCCATCTGACAAAATGAGTGTTTGGGCATCATCTGTTTCCTAGCAGATGGGATGTGTGTGCACACTTGAGGCAGGGTCTGCATGTGTTGGGGAAGCTGGGCCTGGTTGGGCTGTACTGATGAAACTCCTCATGCTCTGCTTACTTGGAACAGTGGGACTTCCAGTCTAGGAGTGCCCTCCCAGGCTTAAACAGTCTTTTAAAATTTTTTATTTTATTTCTTTTCCCGGCTAGGCCTGCAATCACTGTGAGCCAGGGTGAGGTGAGCAGCCCCCAGCGCATCACTGCCAGTCAGCAGCAGACCCGGATTTCTGCTTCTTCAGCTACACGAGAGCTGGATGAGCTGATGGCATCTCTCTCTGACTTTAAGGTACCCTGTCATGACAGCTTAATGCTTCTTCTTGTCCCTACCCACCCCAGTCTCTCTTGCTTGTTAGCCACATTTGCTACGTTGGGTGGTCTCCAGAATGCCTCATTTACCTCTCACATTTGCTCTGATAAACTTCTTGTGGTGTATTTGTGCTTTCTGAGTGGTGCTGTAGGTGTCCTTGACTGCTATAAATTCTCATCACTGGTGCAGGGTAAGGCGATTCTGGGATCTGTTTTTCCTTCAATTCTGCAATTTGTCTGTTTGCCAAAGATCGTGAGCTTTGTTACTGCTCAGTACAGAGTGAATTATTTCGCTATGCTACAACTTAATGAGAAGGAGAGGGGCATGGGACACCACTCTGCTTACTGACAGAGACAAGGCCCTTCTGCTCTGTATGATGACTCTCCTCTCTGGAGTGTGTTTCTACCCTGATGTGCTTTCCCTGAGGAGGGTGGATATTCCAGGCATGTGGTGTGAGCACTGAAGCCTTTGCATCAGACAGAAGGAGATTTCAAAGGTTTTATGTTAAAACAAAATCTCTTACCTCAAAATGGGATTAAAGTTTGAGCTTCTTGTGAGGGCAAAGGATAGCAAATATTATTCAGTCTTGTCATATGTACTTGAATATCTTTTTCTTTATTCATGTGGGTATGTTACCATTCCTGCGCTAGATGATGAAGTGTGGAAGTTGTATTTATGAGACTTCATTTACCCATAGTCATAGCAAAATAAAAATATTTTCTCACTTTCTACTTTCAGCTGCTTTGCTTATAGTCTTACTGATCTGTTGACTTGGATTTGTTCTCAGAGACATGGAGGAAGCAAATATACTAGATAATCTCTTTATTTGCCTTTCTTACATATGTGTCTACTTTCTAATCCTAAGTCAGTTCCTAAATCTCTATTTTATCCTCATATGGAAGATTCTGCTTGACGCTTGGGCTGTGCTGAACTCCATCCCCTCCTAGATGACGTTAGGTGGGGCAGCCAGAGCTGAGCAATACTTTGTAAGGAGAAGTACAGGACATTCAGCAATAGCTTTGTTATTTGCTGTTCTTTCTGTGCCTGGTGGGTCCCATGGAGGTCAGTACAATACCCAGAGTTGTGACAAGTATGTGAGCTCAGAACCCAGCGCTTGAGCACACACATTCTGAGAAACTTCACTTGCCTTGTGCTTGCTGGAGTGGAATTCAGTCTGCCATTCCTGGCACATGCACCTAATTTGGTGGCATCTGGGAGTTACTCAGTGTTTTCTCTAGACTTACTGTGTGTTTAGTCAATTACAAATACTGACACCTTAGTGTTGTTTTTTTCTCCTTCTGAGGTCCTAGGGTGGAGTGCAGGATAGCCATAAGCTCTGTTCAGCCTGGTTGAAACACTGCAGTGTTGTGAAGCTGGAGGGAGTTCCCACTTGTGCTGCTGGCATTCCCTGCCCTGCTCCTTCCATGTGCTGTGGAAGCTGAGCACTATGGCCTTATGCCCCTGCTGCTTTTATCAGGAAACAAGCTCAGGGTGTGGCCCAGCCTTTGCTCTCAGGTGTGCTCTTGGCAACTGAGAATGACCTTGCCCAGCACAGGTTTCTTTGGCAAGATACAAGGAGGGGACATTTTTAAGCGTGGGTGTTCCAGTACTTTGCATTCTTGAGAAAAACCTTTAGAATCTCCAGTAAAATCTGAGTGACAAGAGATGAGCTGCTGTGACTAATACACCACCTGCCTTTCTGGCTTAATTTTTGGTTGACCTCAGAGACCAGATTGAAATACTGCAAGATTTTAAGATTTGGGCTTTATTAAGCACAGCATTGGTATTTTTGTGATGCATTGAGCTCATCTGTGCCCAAACATTCTTCCTGGAGCACGAGGAACATGGCTTCTGTGATCATTTTCCTTTGCTTAGTGATGTGATTGACTGTTTTTAATTTACTTTCCTTTTTTCCTGTCCTCCAGGTTGCTTCATTTTTCCCTTTAGTCCTTTTTGCTTGGTTATACCTCTTCTGTTTGTGCCAGCTGGTGGTGTTAACTTGTCTGTAAAAATGTATTCTAATCTGTACCAGTGTCAGAATATAAGGGATAGAAGGGGAGTCCTTGCAAAGGTGGAAGATGAGAGGCTGCTGTTCAAGTACCAGACCTGTGTGTGACTGCAGGAAATAGGATAAAACCCGCAAATATTATGTGTAGTTAGTTGGAGTTGGTAGAAGTTGCAGTAGATGGGGATGGGAGGAGTGGAGGCACTGGTGCTTCAATTGCCTTGTACCCCAGAGTAAAAGGTGCTGATGCATTACCCTTTTTTCATCTTTTGCTCACTTTAATTTGTTGCCCCTTCTTTTTGCTTACAGAATCTATTTGATTTTGGTTATCTGGCTCATGAGTCAGCAGTCCCTGATATTACTTAATGCACTTGTGTTTTACTTTCTGCCAGTTCTGTGTAATGTGATGCCTGCTTACTGCATAGCTGCATACATGTAGTTAACAGTTCTGTTACTGCTGGGTGCTCAACCATTGCTCTTATTTTGGAATTAGTATGGTTTCAATATGTTGAAAATACTGATGTTTGAACAAAATGTTATTCTTGCCTTGAAAATGACTGACTTAATTTTAGGAAGTCTGGAAACCAAGTGTGAAGCACAGCATCAAACCAGGTTACTTTTACAGGTGTACCCAGCTTAGGCAAAATACAGGGAGAGGGCACTGTTGGGAAATTCCTTCATTTTAATGTACTTGCTAGTCATTTTCCTCTCTGCTATGACTGTGGGCCTGGCTGTGCTACTTGAGAGGAAGAGCAATCTGTAATGAAATTTGGTCTCATTGCTCTTTCCTTTCTGAGCACAGTCTCCTTGTAGCACTCCTGGTGTGACTTTGTAAATGTGTGCATGTATGCTGGCTCCTGGCCCCTCAGCATGGCAGGAGCTCAGGTCAGCTGAAGGTTATGATAATTCCATTTACTGACAGGTTTTGTGCATGTTCTGGTTAATTATATCATTTTTTTCGTGATAAGTATCTCAGAAAGGTAAGTAGAGACTGAGATAACTTCCTAAGCCCCATGTATGCTATGTGCCTCTCCACCTCAGAGTGTAAGCATCTGACTTCTTTGGGCTTCTCTGGAAAATATGACTAAGAGTCAGAGCAGGTCTTGATAGCTCTTGGATTTGGAGATCTTTTGTAGATATATTTTTAAAACTGAGAAGGCCCAGTCTTGGTCTTAGGTTGACCTGCTGTGTGAGCTTGTCCAAGTTGCTGTTCTGATTCTTCCTTTTTAAGAAAAACGAGTAGTACCACTTTGTCTCCTAGAGTTTAGTCAGGAACTACTGGAAGTGGGGAAAGAAAGACCCATAAGCTTTTGTTTTCAAAAGGTCCTGTAAGTCAAGGAAACCCAAAACCTCTGTATTAGCTGCTCTTTTTAGAATTTTTTTTTGATCAAAATTAATACTGATTCTAATACAGTGTCAGTGTGGAGTCTGTTGCCTGAGGGGAAAAGGCTAATCTGCCACCTAAGCAATGCTCACAAGGGCATGGAATGACTGGCAGACTCGTATAGATTCAGTGTGTGTCACTTCCAAGGTGAGATTAGTGATGTGAATAGAACAAAGCCCATGTCATCTGCTCTTGCTGTGAATGTCCTGAAGCTTTGTTTTCACTACCATGAACTCAGCCAACTGGAGCATTTTATTAGTGTATTAAGAAGAAAATGTCATGCTGTGTTCTATTCATTGATAGAATTTTTTCAGCTTTGGAATATAAAATTTACGTGTCTGACTGTGAGTAAGTTATTGTGACCTTTATTCCCAGTCGAGACATTCCTGGGTTTGGAGCTGGCTTCCCAGCAGTGGCAGTGGCCATGCCATGCCCCTATCACAGCTGCCGGTGAACACTGAGCTGTCACTGAGGAGAAGGGCACAGGAAAAGGATCCCAGTGGCTGTAGAACTCGTGAAGATTGGTACAATGTCATACTGGTTCTGCATCTTGGTGTCCCAGTTTCCTTCCTTACTCTTGGAAGTAAAGGCTTTGGGTCAACGTGGCTTTTTGATTTGGAAGTCATGATTGTTGTAATGCTTAATTCTTTGCTTTTTTTTCCCCTTCTCCTTATCTCTTTATCTTTTCCTCTCCTTATTCCTTCTGTCTTTTTTTTTTGCAGACTAATTCCACTATGTCTCTGATTTCTGAATCTTCCCTAGAACTGGTTCCCAGTTCAGCAAACGCAGACTCCGGCAACACTCATCACAGTTTAACAGTGCTGTCCCATTCCAAACACCCTTCTGCAAGTCACAGTGGGAACTCAACAGTGCCAACATCTGTCCCCTCAGCAGACCCCTGCATTGAGGAAGGCAGTGACACTGCAGTTCTGCCTTTGTCAGGGCATCCTGCTGCCCCTCCACCTGTGCCCAGTTTAGCACAAGCTGTCCCCGTGCCCCCGCCACGGAGCTCCTCTGGTTATGCTACTTGTGGGGAGCAGGTGGCCTCTGCAAGCTTAGTTCAGCTGAGCAGAAAGCCTGACTCTTCCAGAAATACTTCCCAGGCTGTGCCAGCTTCCAGTGTGGAGCTTCTCTGTAGATCTGCTAATGTGGAGGCATGGGGCTTAGAGTATGACTTGGCAAAAGAGACAAAGAAGAAGGAGCAGAGAACTGACCCCAAAATCTCAAGTGTGCCCATTTCAAATGCTTTGAAGGGGCAGGTACCCAAAGAGCTGCATCAGCAGGGAGCATTCAAGGACAGCTCAGCTCTTTCCTTCCGGGGCAGAAATGTGGAAACAGCTCTAGATGAGCTGGGGACCCTGGCACTGCTTACACATGTGCCAGAGGTGCATGCAAAGAATGACAGTGTTTTGGATTCTGTTAATCAGCCTTCTGTTATTGCCTTGGATCAGTGGGATGTATTCCCAGACACTAAAAAACAGTTGGGCTTTGTAGTGGAGCAAGGACAGGAGCTAAAAGCTGAAGTGCCACATGAAACCAATCCTGATCTGGGCAAGAGGCAGGACAGAGACAGAACTCCTAGGAAGGCAGGCACTGCTAACATGAACAAGGCCAGAGGAGATCAGGAAAATTATCAGTTCAGAAGCTCTGCAGTCACTTCGGAATCTCCTGAAAGGTTTGGAAGAGCTGAATGGGATCTACCATGTGTCTCCAAACCACCCATTGAGAGGATTTCTGCATCAGGCCAGGCAGGCACTGAGTGAATGTAGGAGTAGGGCGAGTCCTAGCCAGGATTGTTCTGCCAGTACACTAACTGTGTGTGTGTGCAGTGAGTGTGCCCAGCTCACCCGCACTAACAGCATGAGCTCTGAGTGGTGTCAATGACTGCTGCATGTCACAGGGCTTCAGAGCCCCCAGCTTTATCTTATGGTCTCTCCTGAATGTGGTTCAGCAGCACAAAACATGGGAGTTTGTAGGGTTGTCCTTGTGAAATGGACTTTATTCCCTAACTGGGGTAACGCTCAGTCCACAGAGACCTCCAGGAAGCTGAAAGGGTTGTTTCATGCCACTGATGGGGATGGCAGCTCCTCTGCTCTACTTACCTTTTTAGGTTTCATTACTGAAGCTGTTACTGTTCCTTTCCGTGCTGGAAGTACATTTTGTGCTCCAGACATCTCTGACCAAGAGCCTTGTGCCTGTCAAGGGCAAACACAGAGAGGCAGCTCCGTGCCCTTGTGATGCTGAGGTTTCTGTAATGCTCGGTGGAGTGCTCATGCTACACCTCATATCTTGGCTTCCTGCTGGTTAATCTTTCCTTTCCTTTTCTAGGCAGTTATTTTTGGCTGCTGTGATTATCCTTACGGAGCTTTTCCTTGCACTGAGTCACTGTTCTGGGCTGTGCCAAAAGGAATTTTGGCATTGTGGAATGAATGCCATCACTTTTCCTGCTCATAATTGTCACTAATGTCTTTGAGTTTGTGCTGTTGCATCTTGGGGCTTGCTATGACATTGCTCTTCTCTGCTGATACTATTACCTTTGTCATTTAGATTAAATCTTTAATCAAGAGGACAAAAGAGACTTCGAATGTGCATCCAATGTCTCGGTACCTCTCTCCAAGGCCTAAACTAGGTCCTGCCATATTCCACAAGACTGAGTCCCAAGATCGCTTGATTGAGGAGCTTCAGGACAGACTGGGCATCGATAACCAGGAGCGGGAAGAATGGCAAAGCCAGGATGCTTGGCTGACAGAAGGGGTCATTGTCACTGCCAGGCCCCGGGGGGAAGAGCAGAGTGGTGAACAGCAAGTAGAGAAGGTAGAAGGCAGGGTCACTCATGCTGGGGAATTCCAGCATGTCCCTCTGTCCAGATAGCATTGTGTGGAGGTGCAGATTGAGTTTCTGAGCATCCTAACCAACACGGAATGAAGAACTAACTCTTTCTATTCATCCTTGTCTGGCCTGAGAAGGAAAGCAGCACAGGGTCCTAGTTCTGGGTGTTTTAAGAATTGGAATGGGATCTGAGGGAGCTGCTGATGGTGTTTGTTGATGCAGTCTGCTGCTATCACATCTCAAATGTCCATGTGGGGGTTATTTTTAAAACCACACTGGGAAGCCTGACATAGAGACATACTTTGTTTTACCCAGTGCTGTACCTGTGCAGGCTTTCTGGGGAAGAATAAGATGATGCTCTTCCTTGAGCTACACAGAGCAGCACCTTTTCTAGTTCCCTTCTCTTTCTTGCTGCTCTTTCCCCTTAGATAACATACTGGTAGCAGCCAGCCTTCCTGTTAAAGAAAGTGCTTGTTGGTTCCTCTCTGGATTTATTCACCTTTCTTCTTCCTCTGTGTCTTTCTAGGTGGTTTTTCCTCCAGAATCCCCACTCCTCCCCAGGAGGACAATCTCTGTTCCAGACTCTTCCCAGCTCCATCCTTCCAAAGAAACTGCAAAGAGAGTCCCTGCTAACGCTGCTCCTTCTCCTGTCTTTGGCTCTGCACCTCTTCTCTCGTTCCCACCTCAGCCTTCCCATGTGTCATCTACCCCAGCTCCTAGTCCAGTCTCTTCCTCTTCCTTCAGCTTGGCTCCCTTCCAGTGGGAAGCTTCTGATAATGATTATCATGAGGTTTCTGTTGTGGGCACCCCTCCTAAAGAAGCTCCCAAACATTCCTGTTCTCCTCAGACCTGGACTTCTAGCAGCAAGACTGTCTCTGTTGGCTGTCAGACTGAAGATGAAGCTTTCTTCCCAGAAGTGAAGGCAGGCTTCTGTGTTTTTAGTAGTATTTTCCAATCCAACTACTGCTTGTAATTTGACAGCTCAGTAGATACAGTGTTGAGGTAAAGCCTCATATGAACTTCTGGATGGGAGAGAGGACTCATGGACAATATCTAATCCCAGCTGTAGCACTACGCAGTACATGTCTGTGCAATAACTTGCTGGGATATGTGGGTTCTGTGTGTCCTGATAGTCACTTTGTGCAGCAGGGACTCTTATTGCCCTCTGAGGTTAAGAAGGTAACTCTGAAACACAGCCTGCAGCTTTCCCTGCCACAATCTCTCTGAAGTGGGGGGAATAAAAGATTAGCAGAAGATCCATACTGGAAGGAGCAGCTCAGCAGTCCTTCATGTGTTTGCCCTTTTAGACAGGTGTCCACAGTACGAGTGGATTTGGGGGAGGAGATGGCATGGTCAAGAGCTGGGTTCTGCATCTCCTGCCAGGGAAGGGCTGTAGCTCCAGGGTGGTGGGAAGTCTTAATGTGTATGTGCAGTCCAGTGTTAGTGTACAGGCAGCTGTCAAGCAGTGAGCAAGGAAACACCTCTGCATCTTGATCTGTTGTACCTTCCAGGTGACCTCTGCTCGTCCCCTCATCCACAGTGCCAGTCTGTTGACTGCTCCTGCACCCCCAGCCCTCCCAGCCCCTGACAAGGCAGGATCCCCTTTCTGTTTCCTCAGCCTAGTGTATGCTCTTCTGGTTGATGAGTGTGCTGGGTTCTGCTCCTGGAGCTCCCACCACCATTAATGCGGATAATATCCTGTGTTGCATGGTTTGCTACTCATAGAGCTCTTCTCTGAACTTGAGTGATGGCAGATCTCATGGGTGAAGGGTGGGAATTTGAAGGGCCTTTGCATGATGAGTTTATTTGGATGCTGTGCTGAGTGTCCCCTGCAAACAGCAGGCATTACCTACAGGAGGTGGAAACAAACCTCTTCCAGGTGGGGGCTCATTTGTGAGCTCTCAAGAAGGCTGGATGGCCAGGCCAGCTAGAAATTGAGGTGTGCACAGGTATTTGTACCTGCTCTGGGGTCAGCCGTGACTGGCAGGAGTGTGTGGTCCCTACAGGTTACTACAAGGGTGAAGTGCTCTGTTGTTACATATTAAATTCATCTCTTCTCCTTTCTCCCTGGATGGTATTTATCACTTGTGTGTGGCATGTGTGCCTGCCCTGCATGGCCATAACCCCTGGAGCAAGAGAAGCAGTGATTCTTTCCACACAGTGCAGCCCTTTTCCTCCTGCTCCACCATGCAGGAAGCCTGGGCCTTATCCTGGGGCTCTGGACAGGCTTTGTCTCCAAAAACCTGTTGTCTCCCTTTGTGAGAGTCTCCTTGCAGTTGTGTGTGTGCTTTGGAAACAATCACTGTAACAGCTTTTGGTAGCAAATGTCTGCTGTGTGGTAAAGGGTTTGTTTTAGGCTGAGGACACTGGGGTGTGATGGGGCTGCTCTGTGCTGCTGGACTAGGAGAGGTTGCAAGTTATGGGAGGAGAAAAGCTCTATGTTAGGCTCTGTTGAGAGTCATGCTGCCTGTGAGGCAAGGCTGGGGAGTGTGTGGATGTGTGTGTAAAAGCAGCTAAATTCATGTATGTGATGAGAATTTTTTATACAAACGAGCAGAAACGAGGATTTGTCATTGAGTAAACTGGTTGACTGCAAGGACAAGCAGCTGCAGGACAGGGACTAGAGCTCCACCTGTGGCTGGAAGGGCAGGGTCTGCCAAGGCTTGGAGCACTTCAGTGTGTTCCTGCTCCATTGGCTATGCTGGCAGCAAGCTGGTGGGTTGTTCACAGGCATAGGTTTTGTCTGTTTTAATTTACTGTCTTGGTTTGAAAGACAGATGTCTGCTAAGGAAGGCAGGAGCCCCCCTTGGAATGGAAGATACAAACCCCCTTCCCTCCGAATTATTATAATGTGAAGTCAAGGGGCTTTTCAGGCAAAGATATGGGAAATAGGAATAACAGTTCTTTTACTAATATATATATGTGTGTGTGTGTGTGTGTGTGTGTGTGTGTATATATACACACACACACATATATATGTATATATATAAAACAAGGCAGGAAAAACAAAACAAAACTGATTTAAACTGACAGAGTCAGATACAACCTGACCCTGTTAGTCAGGGTAGCAGTAGCAGTCCAATAAACAGTAGTGGCTGCAGTCCTGAAGTGAATGGATATGGTTCTGTTGAAGTGCTGATCCTGTGTGGAAAGATCTGGTCTTCCTAAGAAGGTCCAGTGGTGTGTATGTAGCTCTTGTCCTCTGGAAAATCCAGTGGGAAAGGCTGCCCGTGGTCTTCAAAATTGCAGTTTATATCCAGGATGGAATGCTTGTTTTCTCCCTCTGGGTGGAGCATCTCACAATGGAATGATGAGTCTTGAGAAAAAGCACTGGTGGGCCATTAACAGGACATAGCCTTGAGAGGAGAGGCAGGGAGACTGCCCACCTGGTTTTAACAGCTCATGAAGATGGTGATAGAATACATGCTTGTGGGCACATCTTACATTGTAACCTAGGATATTTACTCTTTTACGTGCTCCAAACCCATCTTCTTGTGTCCCTAAACCTGACAGTAGCTATGGCAGTGCAAAGTCAGCTAAAATAACCTCTTATTTCCTTGCCAGGGTTTGTCTGGCAGAAGGGGCTGTGATGGCCAAGGAGGACTTTGTTTATAAGTTATGAACCTCAGTAAAACATTTCTGTGCTCCTCTGGGAAGCCTTTCCATGCCGTGTGTGCTGTGGTGGTGTGAGTTTCAGAAACAGCCTCTGAGACGAGTAAATCGCCTTCCCTCCACTGGTGCATTTCCAGCTCTGACAATACATGTGGCAGCCCTGTCTGTCGGGGATACACTGCCCTCTCTGTAGGTAAACAGCAGGCAACTGGGAGGGAACTACTTCCTTCCTGCTTCCAGTTGCTTAGCTCAGGCATGGGATGAGAATCACCTGAGAGTGAGAGAAGGAGACTTAGCAAACACATGTGCAGAAGTTGGTGCAAAGGGAGAAGATTTTCTAGCTGAACAGGGGAGCTGAGAGAGAGAAGAACATCTCTACCAGAGAGGAGAGACAACTGAGAGCAAGAGCATAGGAATGGAGAGAGGTCAAGGAGGAGGGGCCCTCTGGATGGCATCTGCTTTGTCAGCTGGCCAAGAACTGATGAGGTAAAGGGAGATTTTTGGCAGAGGCTTAGAGAGCACTGTACTGAGTGCCTGGGATGTGCTGGTGACTTCTGCTGTGTGTGCAGTGAAGGAAAATCAAATCCTCAGTTCACAGCTCTGCTCTTACATATCCTAGCTTCTCTGCATGGGCAGAATAGATGTTTGTACTCGATCCTGGCTCTCACTAGCTTCTTCAGAGAGTGTAGCTGACTCCTGTCTGTCTCTGCAGAGGAGCCACTGGCAGCAACAGCAGGAAATTATCTGATAAGCACAGCAGCATTCATCTTATAGTATTTGTTTTCTCTTACCTGCAGTTCATGGCACAGGGAAAAGCTGGGAGCAGCTCTCCTCCATCCACAGTCTCCAAGCCTGGCAGTCAGTTGGATACCATGCTGGGAAGTCTTCAGTCTGACCTGAATAAACTGGGTGTAGCTACAGTTGCCAAAGGTGTCTGTGGAGCCTGCAAGAAGCCTATTGCTGGGCAGGTGAGTTGAAGGTGCTGCCTCATTGCTGAACCTTGGACTACAGCTGGGAGTAATGGGGAGGGCTCTTTCGTGAGACTGGAGAGACTGGAGATGCTGGAGAAACTGAAGTACTCTATTTATCCACTGGCTAGGTACGCTGTAAGCTCCTCCAGTGACTTCTACCCTGCCCCTGAGGGACTGCCCTCTCCTGAGATGATAGGTAATTCAGTTTTCATGCTACCCCAGTCCAGGGCTCACTTGAGTAGTAGAACTTGTCATTCTTGCTGACCTCCAGCTGGTATCTTGTCATGTGGTCTAGGGGAGGAAGAGATAGAGTTGTTCTCCATAATTTGTCTTCCCAACAGGTAGTTACAGCCATGGGGAAAACCTGGCATCCTGAGCACTTCGTCTGCACCCATTGCCAGGAGGAGATCGGGTCTCGGAACTTCTTTGAGCGGGATGGGCAGCCCTACTGCGAGAAGGACTATCACAACCTGTTCTCTCCACGCTGCTACTACTGCAATGGGCCCATCCTTGATGTGAGTTCCTTGGGGGAATCATGGTGCTGGCAAGTTGCTGCAGGCCTAGGTGTTAAAATTCCACTTCACCCATGTGTCCTGGGTGGAAGATTTTGTTCAGGAATTTCTGTATTTGTTTTGTCCTTGCTTTGAAAGAGAAACAACTTGGCACAGTCAAGTTCTTAGACTAGTGAGTGGAGTTAGTCCCTCTTGTCTTTGCTGAAGTTCCTTCAGAACTCCACATTGCTCCATCATTCAGGTAATGATTCCTCAGCTTTTGTTGTTGGTAGCCTGTGGTAACAGGCACCAGTGCTGATCCTGAGGAGTGGATGGGGCCCTGTGTAAGGGAGGAAGCAGTGCCTAAGATCCTTATAGGGTAAAAAAAGTGTGCAGTGGGAAAGTCCAAATGAGCCAGAGGCAGGGGCGAATTGACTCTGCTCTCTAAAGGACAATCTATTTTAATGCTTGCTCTTGTCAGCACCAACATTCATGTGTTGTCCCCTCCCTCCAGCCCCCCTTAACTCACCTCCAAGCTGAAGCTGTCATTTATGTGACCTGCACTTTGTGTTTTCTTCTGAACAGAAAGTGGTGACAGCTTTGGACAGGACATGGCACCCTGAACATTTTTTCTGTGCCCAGTGTGGAGCTTTCTTTGGACCTGAAGGTATTGCTGGTTTATGCAAGGGGAAAGCAATCTCCCCCTGAACTGCAGACAAAGGCTTAAGGCAGAGCTGCTGCTGGGGGGACAGCCTGAGGCATCACAGGGGAACTACCTGAGTTCCAAGGGAGCTATTTATGGGGAAAGGATGCTGCTAGTAATCATGGCTTCTTCACAGAAAGGAAGAGCATGCCTATGCTGGGATGGGAAGGGAACAGAACAAGGAACAGCTGTAGCTTCTGTGTGTGTTAGGAGGGGGAAGGATGATCCTACCCACACGGGTTACCCTGCAAAGCTTGTGTGGCTACAGGTGAGGATGGGGAGCTGATCCTTTTGCCTCTCCTTTGGCAGGATTTCATGAGAAGGATGGCAAAGCCTACTGCCGCAAGGACTACTTTGATATGTTTGCTCCCAAGTGTGGAGGCTGTGCCCGGGCTATCCTGGAAAACTACATCTCTGCCTTGAACACCCTGTGGCACCCTGAGTGCTTTGTCTGTCGGGTAAGAAACCCAAGGTCCTTTGCTGCTGCTGTACAACCCCTCTTGTTTCCACCCTGAGGCATCTGATCCCATATCAGGGAAAGGCATCTGTGGGGTAGCCATCCCCACAACATAAAAACATGTCAGCAACCAAACACCTTCTTGTTCTCTGCCTGTTTATATTAAACTTTTGAGTTGCTTTTCTCTTTCTGTTCCCAGCTGCAATTATGGGCTTCTGCAGCAGCTCACAGATAAACAGAGTCTTTTCTGTGACCTTTAAATAATTATAAGCTAAGCTGATCTCTGAGCACTTGCCTCAGCAATCAGATTTTGAGAATCTTCCTCCTATGCTCCATCTGACACTGTAAACTAATGAGACTGACCTTGTTCAGACAAACATGCAAGTTGGTGAAATAGTGGCAGGCTCCATACAACAATCATAATAAACAGAAATACTGGAGATTAAATGCTTGGCAGTCTTTTAGAGAGCATTGCAAATATTAACTCTTACAGTCCCCAAGAGATGAGCCAAATCGGCTACTGTTTCATAGAGTGGGAGAGAAAGGCAGAAACCAGATCAAGCGGCCAGAACCACAGCCTGCTGATTCCTGGTGTGATGCTCAGAGCAGACGGTCACCAGCCTGTTGGGACTGTCAGGCACTCCTGCAGTGGTGTGCAGAGTGAAGCAGAAGCTGTGCCTGACTGGGGCTGGGGTGGGGGGATATGCCGTCTCCTGCAGAGATTCAGACTTTATCAAGCAGTTCTGTTTTCCTTTCTCCCTGCTGTGGCCTGAATTAGTGGGGCCAGCACGGATTTCTTCCAGGCCACAAGATGTAATTCTCTTCCTGTGTCTGCTAAAACAGAGCAAACTTATCAGCTGTCCTGCTGGGGAAAAGACTGTTTACTGAAGTAACAGCATTAGTAAAATCTTGGACTCGCTGCAGGCAGACTGCATTCCCCCAGTATTGCAAGTGTTCAGCTGCCTATGCTGTTTGTTGGACTCCTGTCCGCATGCTGGGATCCAGCTGTGTGTGATACTCAGTGTCCTCCCTGGGAAAGAGGACAGCAAAACCAGAAGTCTGGAAACTGGCTTCTACTCTGGGTCTTGCTGCTGATATATTTGTAAGATCTGGCAGTGTCCTCAACTCTCTTCCTTACTCTGCTGCCTCAGTTTCCCACTCCCACAAGGAGAGGAGTCTCCTCAGTCTGGTGGATGTTTCTGTTTTAGGTTTGGCAGTGAAGTATCCTCAGCTGCCTGACACTGAGGGGGAGGAGCAGCACTGGACACTTTTTAGCACATAGCTGGTGTATCCTCTTCTCCATATCTACTCAACATCAGTTAAATATATATGAACTATAGAATAAATAGTTTCTCCCAGCAGTGACCCATGTGTAACTGGTGGAAATGTTTCAGGAAGGACAATCTTCTGCAGACTCTACCTGTCTAATGCCAGCCATTCTGGAGAGGTCACTTGTTGCGGTGGACCCCCATGCCCCCCCCCACCTTGCCAGGTCCCTGCCATGTGACTGAGTCGGGTCTGTCTAATGTTCAAGCATCCCGGGCTCTGATCTGGTTGGTTGTTTGTCCCATCTCCGCCCCTGGTATCACCTTTCCCCCCTGTCTGTGATAAAACCAGCAGGATGGAAAGCCCCGCCCTCTCACCTAGCCGACTGCCCAAGGTTGGGTGTTCTGTCCCCTCCAGGACAGAGGGAATAAATGACTTAACATCATAAGGAGGTTTGAGCTATATTTCTCTTCTCAACTTCTGCTTCTGGTGAGTAGCTGTCACTAACACTGGCTTAAGGTGGTGCTGCACAGTCGAGGGATATTTGGGCTGTTTGTAAATGGTCTAAAGATATTCCAAGACATAAGGAGGCAAGCTCACCACAAAATTAAGCAGTGGACGAGCTAATCCACCACCAGAGTCACTCATAAAGATTAATTGTGCCTGATTTTCTCAGCTGGAACCAGTCCCATGTTCATCAGGATTCTGCTGCATGAAAGCCAGTGTTGGTCCTTGCTTCTCCTTGCCCTTGTGGGGAAGCTGGAGGGGAAAAAAAATCCAGGCAAAAGTGCTACAGTATTTCCCATCTCAGGGGAGGAATGCTCTCTTTTTTCCTGCCTGGATACATGTGGTAGCTCATTCATAGAATTTTCTTTATAGAAGTGAAGCCAGCTGGGCAAAGGAGCTGGTTAATTCCCTTGCTTGTGTCTGTATCTGTCCATTTCTCAGACTTTTTTTTGAGAAACTCTTCGTAATGGGCAGAATTTGGCTCTGGATAACAGGACAGTGCTGAAAGGCAGCAGTTCACCTGCCCACAGCACAGCTGGGCTGTGCCATAGAGCAGAGGACTTTTGAGGAGCTGCCCCTCAGCACCACCCCAGCTTCTCAAACAACTTGTCCCCTTTGTTTTGTCCTGCTGCAGGAATGTTTCACCCCATTCATCAACGGCAGCTTCTTCGAGCACGATGGGCAGCCCTACTGTGAGGTGCACTACCATGAGCGCCGCGGCTCGCTTTGCTCCGGCTGCCAGAAGCCCATCACAGGACGCTGCATCACTGCTATGGGCAAGAAATTCCACCCCGAACACTTTGTCTGTGCCTTCTGCCTCAAGCAGCTCAACAAAGGAACCTTCAAAGAGCAGAACGACAAGCCCTACTGCCAGAACTGCTTCCTCAAGCTCTTCTGTTAGAAGCACCATAGATGGACGCTAAAGCATCTTTCTGCCACCCCCTTGGCAGTTCTGTCTCTCTGAACATTACTGTGATTTAGTAACCTTACCAGGCAGGGGAGATGGGGGGTGGGGGGTGGGGAGTGCTCCTATGGAGAGGCAGTAGATCCAGGGATGAGATGGACCATTAAACTGGAAATGCCCTTGCTGTGTCTCAGCAGAGAGAGGCTGAGATCCCTCATTGTGGTGTGTGTGTCTGTGTGTGTGGCTGACAGCTGAGGTTAGCTCGAGGGCTCCAACAGGGAGATTTTCCCAGCCCCCTCCTGGCAGCAGGAGCCTTTGCCAGTACATTTCAGCTTGTGTCAGCTCTCTGAGCAAATCGTGACACTTGCAGACAAAGCAACCCTCTGCTTTGACACCTCCTTCTCAGGCTTTTGCCTGCATGTGTATAGGGTGAGCAACAGCACAGCGAGGGCACCCTGTGACCTCAATGCCACTCTGGCTCTGCTCACAGAGTCACATGGTGTGTGTGACTTGCTGAGACTAGAGCATCAGCACAGGCAGCCAAGACCCTGCAAGGGTCTCTCCAGTTCCATTACACTGTAAGGTGATAATACCACTTACTCTTTTTTTTTTTTTTTTTTTTTTAAATTAAGAGGAATCAAGATGTTACTGTGTGGGGTGTTTTTTCTTTTTTTTTTTTTTCCTAGTTTGTTCCTCTGTATCTCAATGCCTTTTCTCAGCACACTGGAGCAGGAGGTGGGGTAAGTCTCGACAATCCCTCAGCACTGCTGTGCTCTCCTGTAGGGACAGCCTGTGCCAGGCAGCTCCAGTGGCAGGCACCTTGGCCAGCTTGGGGCATCTGCTCCCCTCACCTACCGCTCCTGGGAGAGAGGAAGAGGCATCACCCCTTCTTTAAACACAGGTGCAGAGAGGTCAGAGCAGCCTTTTTCATCCATCCCTGTCATGAGCGAGTGTGACGTGCATGTGTTTATCTGGCCTGAAAGTCTCCCATCTATCAGGGCCTGAATCTGTCACAAGAGTGGGGAGAAGGAAGGGTTTAAGAAGCCAGGAAAAAAAATTCTGAAATTTATATCCTTTCTTCTTCCAGTTTGCTAATGAGACCTATCAGCCCCTTGGTATTTCCCTTTTCTGAGCTATTGTTAAACATGTTCTACTGAGAGATGCTATAGCAATAACCTTTTATATTGACTGTTACTGGTATAACAAGTCCTGGGGGTCAGGTGTGCATGACACACTTGGAGTTTTACTATCAAAGTGAATACTGTATCCTGTCTTTGATAAGAACTAGATTTCTACACTGATTTTGAATTCATGTCTAATTTACTTTTAATCCTCTTATACAGAAATTGGTTTTGAAGTGATTTTAAGAAAGCAACTTTTATATCAAGCTCTGCTGTTCTAGGCAGTGTGCCAGTTGTGCTGGCTTCCTGCATCTGTAACCTCAATGCTTTGTTAAGCCTAACTAACATTCGCTATTTCTTTTTTGTTGCGGGTTGGGAGGGGCTGGAATCTATGGGGAAGGGAATGTGACTTGTATATTTTTCCCTAGCACAGGCAGGTGAACTGTGAATAGGTTTGGGGTTTGTTTTTTTTTTTTTCCTCCTCTGGGTCACCTAAAAGAGTGATTTTGGATTTTATTGTAAACTGCTGTATTTGAATCATCTGCCATTTTCCCAAAGCTGAGCTTGCAGGATTTTAAGAGTGAGTGTTAATATGATGCTACGGGAGAAGGAGTTCAGACCTTTGCCCTTGGCTTCTCATCTTGAGCTGGCTGCCTGAAACTAGAGCAGGATTAATTGGGGAAGGGACTCCTTTTCTTCTGTGAAAGGAAGGTCTTGTGATTAAGGAGAAGAAACTGGGAGACAGACTCTCTTCCTGACTAGCTGTGCAACTTAGGGCCGGTCACTAAACCTTACTGTGCCTCAGTTTCCCCATCTGTAAAATGGGGGCAGTTTAGCCTGGATTTGTGAGGTTATTCTGAGGCCTAGTTCATGTTTGCTAAAGCACTTTTAGGTCTCTGGCTGGAGGGTGCTATGGAGAGGGAAGTATTGCGGTGAAGTTCCTGGTGGCCATTCTGTGGTACTAGCCCTGGGAGTGGTGTTTGGAATTACTGCTCCAGAGCGCTGCTGCCATTGCAGCACAACACAACCACTGGCATCTGGTTGTGTTGTGCAGCTTGGCAGGTGCATTATAGGGGTCCAGGGGCAGCTGTGTCAGAAACCAGCCCTGAAAGCCATGGGTCACTGCCCCATGTAACCTCTCACAGTGCTGCGCTGCCCTGCTCGGGTCACTGAAACTGTCCCACTGATTGCCCCCAACCAACAAACCTCAGTGTGTGGGTGTGAGGCCAGAGGGAGCTGTGGGGGCACTTGGAGCTGTGTCAGCTGGGCTGAGCACAGCTCTGGGAAATTCTTGAGGCAAGAGTCCTTATGCATTTGCCTTTTCATCTTGTGACTCTTTGACTTAAAATGGATGCTCCTAAGCTGCCTGTGTTTATCTTGCTGGAAAGGTCAACTTCTTTGGTGCTGCTGAGGGGACATACAGCCATTTTGTGGAAGTGCTGGAGAGGAGTGAGATGTTTCTGGCACTGCCACTTTGTGGGAAGCCTGCAAACTGTGTAATCTTGTGCCTCAGTTTCCCTGTCTGGGGAGTCTTGAACCTACCTCACTGCTAGCTGAGGCTGTGTCAGTGACACTTGTGGCACACCTGGCTGCAGGGTGCCGTGTAGGATGCGTGGTGCTGAGAGGAGGTTTCTCTGGCATTAGTGCTTAACTGAGATAATTTCACACTCACCTTCTGCCTTCATCTGGTGTCTGATTTGCTGGGATGCCACACCGATGCTACTCTGCCAAATAATGCCTTGTGGTGGCTGCCGCCACTGTGGGTGTCCAAAATGCCTGTTCGTTCACTGCAGATGTGGTTTTAGGGTATCACAGCCGCCATGGGGGTGTAGGGTTGCGAGGGCTGGGGATGGAGGGGTGACGGGAGGGTCTATGTCTGCACCCCCGGGCCAGGGACTATCCCTGGGGAAGGCCTTTCACATCATGTCCGGGCTGGGCTGGGGGAAGCTCCGCTGGGTCGACAATTATTTGATTCTTTCCTCCCTTGTAAACTTCTAACTCTGCTTTTTTTTTTCCCTCCATTTAAAATTCTTGCAGTTATGCCAATAAAATTTTTACCATTATTTTACCAATTTTACCATTACCAATGTGTCGTGATTGTTTCCCACCCTTGCGAGGGACCGGACCCAGGGCGGGGCCCCCTCTCTGAGGGGGCTTACGAGGGGCGGGAGGGAGGGACAGTGCGCTCCTCCGGCCGCCAGGGGGCGCCGCGCACCCGGGCTGCGCGCGCTTTCCTGCGCCGTGCGCGCCTTCCGCTGGAGTCACGCACTGCCCACAGAGCGGCGAGTGATTGACGCGGAAGGCAACCAATGGGGTGAGGCGAGGCAGGGCTGCGGCGCCCTGCAATTCGTCATGAGGCGCGGTATAAAAGGAGACGGGCCCGCCCTCCGGGCCTTCTTTCCTGGAGCCCTCGTGGAGGTGCGGGTGCGGCGCGGTGTCTCCGAGGCCCGGGGGGGGCTTGGCAGCCACGTCGAGCGGAGCGGACTGGGACCAGGAGCGGGGTCCTGGGTCGCGGACGGACTGTGGGGTTGGGAGCGCTGGGCTCCTGGGCGGAGGGAAGGATGGGGACCCACCTCAGCCGCTCTTCTTCCTGGCAGGTCCCAGCTCGTCTTTAAACCCACCGGGCCATCCTTGGAGCACCGCCGAGATGCCCAGGGAAGACAGGGCTACATGGAAGTCCAACTATTTTATGAAAATCATCGTGAGTGTCGACTCGGAGCTCTCGTGGGGCGCTGCCGCCGCCGGGGCATGCTCGGGGCAGCGAGAGCCGGGCTGCGGGGTTTTGTTAAGAGAGAGATAGGTGAATGCTATGGGGTGTCTGAACGAGTACCTGGCACTAGAAAGAGACTTGAGACAGTCCAGATCAGGCCTCCTGAGAAATTGCCGCGGCGCTTGCAGACTGGTTCAGGGACGTGACTCGATGGCTGAGTAAAAGACAGAGCCTGTGGCACACTCAGCCTCACTTGGAGTTTAGCATTATCAAACTTCTGACAGACTTGTTTTACGTTTTAACATATTAAGGTTTCAATGCTGCTCTGTGCACTGCTCCGAATTTCTTTTTATAGTTGCAGTGTTTCTTTTGCTGTAGCAACTCCTGGATGATTACCCAAAATGTTTCATTGTGGGAGCAGACAACGTGGGATCCAAGCAGATGCAGCAGATCCGTATGTCCCTGCGTGGAAAGGCTGTTGTGCTGATGGGGAAGAACACGATGATGCGCAAAGCTATTCGTGGTCATCTGGAGAATAACCCTGCCCTAGAAAAGTGGGTAACGCTGCCTGAGGGCACTTCTGGGTCCTCTGTCTTGAAAGGAGAGGAGGTTGTCTAAGGAATAAAACTGAAAGCTGTTATCTTCTCTTCAGGCTGCTGCCTCATATCCGTGGGAATGTCGGCTTTGTCTTCACTAAGGAGGATCTGACTGAGATCCGGGACATGCTGCTGGCTAACAAGGTAAGGGAGATCAGCGCTCACTGCATGTTTAGGCTAAGATGGAATGAAAAATAAAACTGAATCTTCACAGTGGACACCTGATTAGTAGGAGTCCTCAAGGGTTGGGAATTGGCCCCTGCAGTCTTAGCCAAACTGCTTAAGTTCAGCTGCCTCATTTGTGTGTGCCTGGGTGCTGTCTATCCTCCATGAGTGTGTCAGGGAGGAGGTGATCCCACAAGGTCTGAGGAGAGCATTCTTGCAGCTTCTTGTCTCCCCTCTCTCAGGTGCCAGCTGCTGCCCGTGCCGGTGCCATTGCTCCCTGTGATGTGACTGTGCCGGCCCAGAACACGGGGCTTGGACCCGAGAAGACCTCCTTTTTCCAGGCCTTGGGTATCACCACAAAGATTTCCAGAGGAACCATTGAAATTCTGGTCAGTGAGCTGCATTTTGTTGAAGCTGTTCCTTGACTGGGAGGCCTTGACTGTGGTAGCTGAGGGAGCTGTGAAGGCCAAAGCTCCTGTTAGTGCCAAAATACTGTGTAAGCAGTGTGATGATTTCACTTTGGGATTTGGAAGGAGGGTGTCTTGCTTGGCTCCAATGTGCAGCATGGGGTGATTGAAGTTCTCCATCAGATTTCCAGAGGTAGGCTCTGTCAGAGCAACCTGCAGGTGAGCTACTTGTAGGTAATGGAGGAAAGGTGCTGCCTTTCTCCTGGCTGACATGGACTTGATTATAAGGTTTGGGGCTTTCTCTGCATGTGGAGCTGAATGTGGAGTGTGTTGTTGTGCTCATTTGCTCCTCCAGTTCCACCATCTGCATTTGTGTCCCACTGCTTTGATGTGCTGGAATTTCTTGGTGTGTATTAACTCCTTTTCCCTCATCTCCTCAGAGTGATGTGCAGCTTATCAAGACTGGAGACAAAGTGGGTGCCAGCGAAGCCACTCTGCTCAACATGCTGAACATCTCCCCGTTCTCCTTCGGGCTGGTGATCCAGCAGGTCTTTGACAATGGCAGCATTTACAACCCTGAAGTGCTGGACATCACTGAGGAGACCTTGCACAAGCGCTTCCTGGAGGTGAGTGCCACAGTCTGTGTCCTTTGTGGTCTGCCTCACTGCTCTGGGAGCTGGTGCTGGCCTAGAAGAAAGCGTCCTGTCTGGTATTTTCCATGAGGTCCTGCAGAGCCAGGAGCTCTCCCTGGTTCCCTACAGAAACTGTGTGTCAGGGAGTACCTTCCTGTAGGATTCTTCATCTGAAGCTGCTTCAGAAATCATTTAAGGCCACTTAAAATCGTAGAATGTCCTGAGTTGGAAGGGTCCCACAAGGATCATCAAGTCCAATTCCTGGCCCTGCACAGGACGCCCCAGCAATCCTACCCTGTGCCCAAGAGTACTATCCAAATCCTTCTTGAGCTCTAGCAGCCTTGGGGCCATGATCATTCTCTGGGGGCCTGTTCAGTGCCTGACCACCCTCTGGGGGAAGAAACTTCTCTTAATATTCTACTTAAACCTCCCATGACACAGCTTCATTCTCTCGGGTCCTGTCACTGGTCACAGAGCAGAGATCAGTGACATTTAAATCTTGATGCCTTGATTTCACTAGAGCTGTTACCCGTGTGCATTGCACGCTGTCCTTTGTGTTGGCAGTGTAAAAGTTGTCATCTGGCCATCCTCTGCTGTGATTTCTAGTCCAGGTTATTTCTCAGACCACAGAAACACAAGTCTGTCTCTCCCATAGGGTGTTCGTAATGTTGCCAGCATCTGTCTGCAAATCGGGTACCCGACCATCGCTTCTGTGCCCCACTCCATCATCAATGGGTACAAGCGTGTCCTGGCTGTGGCTGTGGAGACCGACTACACCTTCCCACTGGCTGAAAAGGTAATGGTTGGCTCTGAGCTCTGCAGAGAGGGGTGTTAGAAATGCAGCCAGGCACATTCACAGCATGTCCCCTGGTTTGAGAGGATTGGGACACACACCTGTGTGGGATGTGTCTAGAGAAGGGGCACTTGCTTCCATATGTTGTGTAGAAATGGCAGGAGAAAGCTGATTTACCTGGTGTTCCTTCTTTGGGGCTGTTACACTCAGCATAGTTGAAATGGCTGTAATAAATGGTTCTTCATATCTGCTAGTGATAAGCAGATCTGTTTGGATTCTGGCAAGCTGCAAGTGCTGCCTTTACCATTGCAAAGGTTCAGTCCTGCAAAATGTTTTGTTGCCTGTGAGTTTACATTTCTTCCCTACCTTTTGCAGGTGAAGGCCTTCCTGGCAGATCCCTCTGCTTTTGTGGCAGCCATGCCTGTGGTAGCTGAAGCAGCTGCACCTGCTGCTGCCGCTGCTGCTGCTCCAGCGAAGGAGGCAGCGAAGGAGGAGTCGGAGGAGTCTGATGAGGACATGGGATTTGGTCTCTTTGACTAACAGCAGCCACTCTCTGTCTCTATCAGAGTTGTCCCGATGGGAGAAATAAAAAGCTCTTTTACACCTTCATGTGTGCCTTTATTGATGGTGTAGTCTCCACATCAGCTGGGGTTTGGGAAAACTGCAACCCGAGGGGCCCTGTGCTCCAGAGCAGTGGTTGTTCCTCGGGCCGGGGCACGGCAGGGGAGCGGTTGTGTCCTCGCCCGAGGTGCTGCAGGGGAGCGGTTGTTCTCGGGGCCGCAGCGCACCTGTCGCTAGCCAGGCCCAGCAGAGGCTTTGCCCGCAGCAGGTCGGGTCAGTGCAGCTGCCGCCCATCCTGTTCCGTTTCCCCGCAAGGCGGGACGGGCGGGCATCGCCCATCGCCGTGGCGCTGGGCCCGCCCCGGAAGGCGCTACCGGTTCCGGGGTCGCAGCGGAGTGATGGCGGCCGACACGCAGGTGAGTATGGGATGGGCCGGGCAGGGCTCGGCCCGGGCAGGAGAGACCAGCGGGGGCTGCGCCCGGGGCCCCGCCGCGTCCCGTTCCCGCCCCCGCAGCACCCTCGGCCCAGCTGCGGGGCCCGGCCCGGTGCCCGAAGCCGCCTGGGTACGGGGCAGCCGGGACGGGCCCCGCCGAGCCGCCC
>JACBWW010000031.1:896200-907654 GCA_020086605.1 Lanius collurio | reverse complement strand
GGGCCCCGCCGAGCCGCCCTCGCCGCGCCGTGCCCGGCCCGCGGGAAGGGGCCGCCGCCGCCGGGGAACGCGGGCGGAGCGGGGGGCGGCGGGGCCCGTCCCGATCGAGGCCCGGCACAAGCCGCGTCCCGCCCGGTTGCGGCGCCGTGAGCGGCTGTCTCCGGTTCGCACCGCCCGGCCGCAGTGTGACCGCTCCTTGTGCCCGGGCTGCCTGGGACCGGCGGCCTCATCGTGAGCGGCGTGGGATGTTCCCAGACCAAATTCTAGTCTGCTCAGCATCAGGTTCTTACTTGTATAGATACTGCCTTTGTCTTCTGTATTTGGTTGCAGCAGCATTGCTGGTATGCTTTATAACATGTACATAAAAGAAAAATGGTAAAAAAGAAAAATAAAAAGCAAATTGATGAAGCCTGTCCCAGTGGGTCTTCCGGGGAGACTTGGTGGGTAGTCGAGGTTTTGCAGTTGGTGTAAGTCATTGAGATGCTGGTGAGGTCCTGTAGTATTATACATAATTTATATTTTTAATTTCTAGACTTAGGATAATTATAACACATTTTTCATGTCTGCCATCTTCTTGCATGGAAGCAGCATGACTAAGTGCAGCTTGGTTTGAGTTTGTATGTGATGAACTCATGTAATTGAAAGCTTTGAGAGAAGAGCAGGTCCGTAACAGCAGCTGGTTCTGTTGGTTCTGCTGTCAGTCATATTGGTTGTCATCCTTTGCAGTTCAACCCAGCCTTGCTGTTCAGAGGTGCAGCTTTGCTTCCAGCCAGTTTTTAAGGGGACCTGTGGGTATGAAACGGTCACAGGCTCAGGGAGGTGTGGATGGCCTTTAAATCCCAGAAAGCCACTGTGCAGGATTAGCCTTCCAGCACATCAGCAAAAAGCTTCACTGAAAGCAGTTTTGAGGAGCTCTTTGAAAAAGACTGAAAAGGGAAGGAATAGTTTTAGATGAGTTTCTAAAGACATGCTCATTTGCTACCTTTTGGAAAGATGCTGGTATAAAGTTGCTCAGTTTAAGAGCTGAATTGCAAAAGTGTTTCTTGGAGAGCTGTGTTTTGGTTTATGCAAATGCAGAAAACCTGGGAGTGTAGGTCTTCCTGGGTTGTATGCAGTTTGAGTGCTCCTTTGAAACTGCCTGGACTGCAGGAGATAACATAGAGGGAAAAGCTCCTTTGAAGTCTAGAAGTTACTATTTTTTGCTTTCAAAGGTCCTGTACTCCACATTATGGGTCTTAGCTCTTACTCTGTGTTACTTTTGGAGGGGTAAGTACCTGTTATAGATTAATGGAGAGCAGTCTTCCTTCAGCCCTGGGGAAGGAGTGTGTGATTGCAGAGTGACCCTTCCTCAGCAGATGAGATGGCGGATGCTCGCATTTGGGCACTAAGAGGTCATGTGGCACCAAGTGACATGTTCTGCTTGCCCTGGTTTGTGTTCTGTGGGTTGTTATCAAAGGCAGTCTGAAGTGTTTTCTGCTTTTGTGGTTTTAGATTTCTGAAACACTGAAGCGGTTTGCAGTGAAAGTAACTTCAGCCAGCGTGAAGGAGCGGAGAGAGATCCTCAGTGAGCTGGGAAAATGTGTTTCTGGGAAAGGTAAAAAGCTTGGGAGCACTGTTCTGGTTACCAGGGTGGAAGAGAGTGTGAAAATGTTTTGTTTGAAAAGGTTGTGTGAGGGGTATTTGTTTGTGGGAGGGGGATGGCAGCATTTGGAGCCAGTGCTCCATCACAGGGTTAATTCCAAGCGTGGAGTTTGTGGGTAGTAGAGAACCCCAGTTTTTGGCACATCTGCTTTTTCCAGTCAGTAGTTGTAGCACTGTGTATATTAGTTCTTCATATTAGTGTGTCAGTTGAGCTTCTGTCATGACTCTTGGCCTGTTCTTTCAGTACTCATGGAATACATGGGTACACACATGTATAGGGAGGGGGACTATGGGAGATTTCAGATGGTCTTAATAAAACAGCTGAAGCAAATTTTTAAAACTTATTTCTCTCCTTTTTTGAAGATGACTCTGTTTCATTTACCATTATTTTAAAAAATATGCATAAAATATATGAAAGGAGCAAACTTTTACTGTGATTCTTGCAAGCAATTTCGTAGATGTGAGCAGTTTACTGATTTTAGTCATGAAGTGAATCGTGTTTATGTTAAAGATTAAGAGCTCATTGATTTATGAAGAAATACTTTGAAATACATTGTTACAGATCTTCCAGAGGGCACAGTGAAAGGCCTTTGCAAACTCTTCTGCCTTACTCTGCATCGATACCGGTAAGTAAATTGATGTGGAAAAGCAGTATTATTTAATCTATCAGTGTTTAGTAGTTAAGTTGGTCTGGAGCATGTGGAAATGTTAGCATGCAGTGTCATAGAGATATATATGACACCAAAGGATGTCATGTTGTAATTACATTCTCAGGGGAGGATTGACATTAAAAAGTTCTACAACATTTGCCTTGCGTTTCACCTTTAATTTTGAAATTAAAACTTTAGTCCTGTGGTTCAGTTTGCAAGAATGAGCACCCATGTCCTTGTGAAGCAAGACTGAGCTGTCTTTTAGATGCCTCTTAGATAATTTTAGGTGGGATTAAATCGTGGTCTGTGGTAGAGGAGCTGTTCAGAACCTATTTTCTTCTGCGATCTGCCAGAGGGCCACCACATAACTGCTGTCACTTGAGGAAGGGAATGGAGCTTTCTGCCAGAAACTTCTTCACTTTGCAGAACAGCAAGGATAAAATAGTTATTAGCTCAACTGCTGAAATGAGAAAGCAGAGCACTTTGTGTGGTGCAGGGGTGGTAACGGTGCAATGTGGCAGGTTTGGAATGTTCGTGATCCATGTTTGTCACAGGGATGCTGCGTCCCGCAGAGCCCTGCAGTTGGCCCTTCAGCAGCTCGCAGAATCCCAGCCTGAGGCAACGGCAAAGAACCTGCTGCAGTCACTTCAGTCTTCAGGGATCGGCGGCAAGGCTGGAGTTCCCAGGTGTGGAGGAGTCACTTTGCGTGGAAGCAATTCTGAGTTGCTGGTAGTTCCTCCTGGTTAGAATGAGGCTTCTGCTGCTGCATGGCAAAGGTGTTAAAAGCCTTTACAGACAAAGCTGTTAATGCTGTTCAGATGTTCCTGTCTTACCTCTTCCATGTAGTCTGGGAAGGCAAAGGAAATACCCTGGTAATAGCTGCTGGTGGATTGGGTCTGAGTTGCAGTTTAGCCTTTGTTAAACTTCAAGTCTGGAGAGATGAAGAACAAACTCTTTCAAGAAACAGTCTCCAAAATTATTGGGAAAGGGAATTTCATCACCTGTCAAGTGTTCAGCTGCCTCTTGTGCCATCTGGAAGCTCTGAGTGTCAAACCAGAGCTGAAACAAACAGCTTCTGAGGGCTGATTATTTCCTTTAAAAACTAAGGCTTTAGCTGCATTTTTTTGTGATAAAATTGCCTGTCAGTCAGGTGCTGTTCTAACCTGGGCAAAATGGGTCTGTAATGGTCTAGTAGGTGTAAGTTATGTCCTGGGAAGTGTAGATTTACCTCCCTCTCCTGTTTGTACAACAGTAAGAGCAGTGGATCTGCAGCTCTGCTGGCACTCTCCTGGACATGCCTACTTGTACACACAGTCTTTCCAACACCTGACAAGAGACAGGGAGAAACATGGAAAAAACTGGTAGGTTCTTTAAGCTTTGCAGAAATGTCCCATCACAGATATGGACTTAAATATTTCTAATGTGTTTAAGTTGCTGAAATGTTGCAAATAATTCTGAATGTAACTGAAAACACCAAGTTAGAATCCAGGTTTGGAGGGGGATTTTGTGTATTGTGATGCCTCCTCTTCCCCTGGGGAAAGCAGGAGGTATATAAAGCATGAGTGGGGCAGTCTTGCATCTGTGCAGTTGTTCTGCATTCAGAGGTGGCTACTGGTGCATCTGCAGTGTGCCATGAAGTCCTTGTGCCTCTCTTGAAATGTCCTTATGTGATACTCTGTCATACAGTGTCAAGGAACTTTTGCTTTCCTTTCACTTTTAACAACACAAACATGCTACTGTACTCATAGCACATTGGGATATAATTGGAACAGGTTTTAAGAAGAGATGAAATCTGTTTTCAGTGTTTCCAAAACTGTTAGGCATTGTTCTGTGCAGAGGTGCGGGATGAAAGCAAAGGCAGCTTGTTGGAAGAGCTTAGATGACCTAAAGACTTAAGCAGATTCAGCTAATCATTGACATTTGGCATGTTTTGTTTGACACAAGCTCTCTGAGAAGCAAGTGTATGAAGATTTTCTCGGCTGTTGCCTTTGGCAGGTGGAGGTTCAGTGTTTACTCCTTTTGGAAGTCCTGGGAGGGTCTCACAAGCAGGCGGTGGATGGGGCTGTGAAGAAATTGAATAGGCTGTGGAAAGAGGTGATGTATACATTATGTGCTATATTCTATAGCTGCTCTGGGTTCTGCAGTGTTAACATGCCTTGCTCTTTTTCTCTTAAGAGCCAGGATCTGGTGGATCAGTACCTCTCTGTCATTCTTGGGCTTGAACCAAACCAGAGTTATTCTGCAATGCTGGGACTTGTGGTGCAGTTTTGCACAGCCCAGAAGGAGATGGATATTATTAAACGATACAAGGTAAATCTGTTGTACAGCCTTTTTTTGTTGGGGAATAAGAAGCATCACTTGTTATCATGAAGAAGGGACTGAACAGATGTCTTAATGAGGGTGGTACTTTGCATCTGCCCCTGGTTTCACTTTCTGTCAGTTCAGTAGTTCTGCACTTCTGACTGAAACAGCTGGGATCTGTTTAGAGAGGAGGTGCCAGGTATGTGGCTGTTTGGTTTTGCCTGTGCATTTCTGTGAATGTCCAACGTACAGCTTCCTGCCTTGTCCCTGTTGTGGGAATGAAAGGCAGCACGTAGCTGTTGGTGTGGTTTGGGTGTTGGGCTCAGGGTAGAGCAGGGAGCGTTGGTCTCTGCTTGACTGGCTCCTGTGAGGGTGAAAGGAAAGCTTCCAGAGGAGGAGGTGGAGGTGTCCAGCCTGGTACGTGACTATGTGCTGGGAGCTGTGTACAGGTAGAGATGTGGCTGTAATCTGATGTTTCTGCTTGTTCAGAGTGCTCTCCTGGATTTCTACTTGAAGACCATCCTTATGAGCAAGACAAAGCCTCAGAAGCACGTGCTGGTGAGACACAGTGTTAGAGCTGCTTGATGCTGTCCCACAGGCAGCATTGCCCTGTGCTGAGTGCCCTGTCCCCTTTGCAGGACAGCTGTTCTCCACTGGTTCGCTACGTGTCCCACGCTGAATTCAAGGACTCTGTTTTGCCAACTTTGCAGAAATCCCTGCTGCGGAGTCCCGAGAATGTAATTGAAAGTGAGTCTGTCATCTCTCTGCATTGCTCTGTCAAAGAGCCTAAATCCTTAGTAGTGTGGAGCTGTTGGGGCAGTGTCACTCTGGACTATGCTTTTGGTCCCATGAGCACAGGCAGGATTGTCTGGCATATAAGGGTTAGATGTGGAGAAGCAACATTTGTGGTGTGATCCCAAGTGTCAGGGTATGTGATAGCTACTGTTTGCACCGGTGACAGGATTTTGCAGCTCAGTGCTAGGAGTAATCCTGAATTATTCTGTTGATTTGGCATCAGTTTCAGTAGGGTTTTTTTTTGTTCCTACTCCTTACTACCCTGTTTGCTCTTGATGTGAACTATGGGGAAGGGTGTATTAAAATGCTAATGGCATATCACATTTTGTTAAGTAACTGTTTTTATCTCTTATGTTGTCAGCAATCTCTTTCTTGCTCATATCTGTGAACCTGGATCTTAGCCAGTATGCTGTAGACATTGTGAAAGGATTGGCCAGTAAGTACTCTCACTTCTGGAGGGAATTATGAATTCAGAATAAAGCTTTCTGCAACTTTCTGGCTGTACCTACAACAGCTTGATTGCTGGTGAAAAGGTTGTTTTAGGTGGGAGAGAGAATGATGCTGTATCTTGGAACGGAGTGCTTTACATGATGGTTCCAGAAGCTGCATTAAGCCACATGTAAAGACAGTCCTTACTTGCTGATTTTATGCAGTTTGTTGTAAAGAACTCTTAACTTGTGCATTATTTTCTAGGTCATCTGAAATCCAACAGTGTGCAGCTGATGGATGAAGCAGTTGTGGCATTAAAGAACTTGGCTCGGCAGTGCAGTGATCCTTCGGCTGTGGAGTCGCTGGGCAGGCATCTTTTTGCCATCTTAGGTGGTGAGTAAATTGTAGGATAAGCAGTGGGGATGAATCAAGGTTTGACAGCCTCAAGGAGTTTTTTGTATTGTATTTTCTGTACTCTTTCACTGCCTGTATAGAAGGGGTGGCTTAGCCTGGATCAGGGATAATGGGGCAAGCTTCTGTGTTTTGGGGGAGATTCTTGATTACAGCTGTTGTCTGTAATCACCTGTCACCTTTGTGTTTCTGGTTGGCAGGCTCAGAGGGGAAGCTGACAGTTGTTGCTCAGAAGATGAGTGTCCTTTCAGGTGAGGATCCTAGAAGAAAGCTACTTCTCTGGTGGAAGAAATTAAGCAGAAGGCTGAGTAGAAGGGATATGTATCTCAGCCTTTAGGATTTCCTGCCTGTCACTCTAAATTGGCTGTAGTTGAAGCCGTTAGAGGGTACTGAATACCACATACCAGTTCCTGACTTTCTATTAAAAAAAATAAATTAGTAATAATTGGCTGGTAGGCCAAAAATTTCATGCAAAGAGGATGACTTGTACCCAGAGTGAAAATGAAGACAGAGATCTGGCAGTGTGGTACATGGTAGATGTGACATCCAGATGTAGTGACAATAAAAAGAGATGTCTGTGCAAGGATTGAAGTGTGAAGGGTCATTCTCGATTGGTTTTAGATGTTGTTCTGGTAGTTTGGGAACTAGTGAGAGAATTCTGTCCTTTCAGGGATTGGCAGCCTTAGTCACCATGTGGTTTCTGGACCCTCCAGCCAAGCTCTGAGTGCAACTGTGGCTGAGCTTTTCATCCCTTTCCTGCAACAAGAAGGTGAGACCTTTTGCCTTTGTTCTGGATTTGCTAATCTGCTTTCATCTTTAGCAGGATTTTTACATGGTTATTCTGGATAAGTCTGGGTTCTTGCCTGCTGTGTTACAGAATCTGTTGCCCTGTTTTGATGAGCAACCCCATGGAGACAGTGCTGTGCCTGTTAGAAGCACATGTGTTCTTTTCCTGCATCCTGATGTTGTTACCTGCTTTCTGTTTCATGTTCTGTGCTTTGTGCAGTTGCTGAACTGATGTGAGCTCTGTGTTTCTTCCCAGTCCATGAAGGCACACTGGTTCATGCAGTCTCTGTCCTGGCTCTTTGGTGTGTTCGGTTCACCACAGAAGTTCCTAAAAAGCTGGTAGAATGGCTAAAGAAAGCATTCAGCCTTAAAACCTCGACTTCGGCGGTGAGGCATGCCTACCTGCAGTGCATGCTAGCTTCCTTCAAAGGTAAAACTGGGAGCTGTTCATAACTCTTGACTGTGGGTCTTAGGAAGAGAGTTATCAAACTTTGTCCTTCCTGATGTAAAGAGCTGTGTGGATTAAGAAAGATTTTGTAAGGCAGTGCCTGTTTACTGATCTCCTTCAGATTTCTCCTTAAATTCTGTTTTGCCTTCAAGTTTATAAAGATGATTTGTTTCCTTGTATAACTAAAATCGCTGTCCATCATGCTGTCTTTTATATATCTCAACGTAATATTTGATTGCTTTATTTTTGTCTTGCACCTAAATTGTAAGGTATACCTAAATTCTAGCTCAGGGGCCATACTTTTGTTTTATATAGCACCCAGCACAGTGGGATCTTGGTCTCTGGCTTTGACTCTTGGAAACTTAAAAAAAAAATTTAAAAATTACTGTGTTTCAAATGAAGAACTTGAGAAATTCTTCTCTTTTGGTGATCCTCTAGAGATTTACATCTGTTGGTCCTGCCCCCTTTGTCTGCAGCATTTCATCCACTTTTGTAGACCTCTGGGATTCCTTAACCTGTGAATGTTTGAAGTGAAACAGATGGTCATGGCTTGCCCGGAATTTGCTTTCCCTCTCTTGGGGAAACATTAATCTTTGAAGTCAGACTTCCTGTGATTTGAAGTAATTCCTTTAATGTAACTGAATTAGCATTTTCTTTTGCATCCCATGAACAGAACCTCAATATATTGAGATGGCACTTTTCTGTTTGTGAGGAAAGGACTGAAGTGGTTGCCATTGAGCTTTTCATAACTGCAGTTTAATGATAGTGATTGGCAAATGCTCTGGGAAATTCAGAGTCTTCCCAGTGTGTGTCTGATTCCTTTCCTTGTCTTATGGCAGCAGAAAAACCATTTATACCTGGGTTGTAAAGTGAAGACTGTGTTGTTTTACAACCCATTTATACCTGGGTTGTAAAGTGAGGACTGTCTCTTTTGTCCCCTCAGGTGACACGTTGTTGCAGGGAATGGACTTGCTACCTATGCTGATCCAGACAGTAGAAAAAGCAGCATCTCAAAGTACTCAGATTCCCATGGTAACTGAAGGAGTTGCTGCAGCTTTGTTGATTTGCAGGATGTCTGTAATTGAGGGACAAACTGGTAAGGTCACAAAACAGGTGGCAGAATCCAATATAAATGGGTTCTGAGGGTTAACACTTCTTTACGGTGTGCAGGAAATACTATTTATTAATCTGTGTAAAGTTTCTGCATAGAGAACCATTGGTCTTCTATAAACCAGGGAAAGATTAATTCCCATCTCTCTCATTTATGTCAGTGAAGAATTCTTATTCTTCCATGGCTTTGCAAATTCCAGCTTCCATTCCTCTAGGGCAATAGGCAATATTCCTCTTCATTCTGACAGGAGCTGTTCGCCGTGACCTTTCATGATAGGATTTGACTGCTGCATTGGAAGTGTTACTTGATTGTTATTTGGGTAGTATTTTTACAAACCTTTGGAAAGCATAGGGACTGGAATTCTGCCTCCCATTAGAGGATATTACAAGAGCTCTCTGGGTTCATTCATCTGCCAGGATGTAAAATCCAGGTGTGTTCTATCAGAAGCAACACACCGCTTCCCTCCTTTTCTTCACTTCTAGGAAGGTTTGCCCTATGAAAGATTAAGGTGAATCAGACTTTACATTTCACATGTGTAAGTCAGAGAAAGGTGTTTTTTGGGTATGTTCACAGTTCTGAATGACAGAAATGGGAGGCTTTAGAATTGAAGACAAGTAAGGCTTGAAGTAACTTGAGGGATTTCAGGAGAGACAATTCTACTGTATTTTATGTACACTGATAAGTTTTGACTTATTTTGAAACATCCTTGATGGATATCTGTTCTTTTCCTGTCAGAGTCTAAGATGAGTGGTTTCTGGCAGTTGATTCTGGATGAAAAAAAACAAATTTTTACATCGGAGAAGTTTTTGCAGTCTGCATCAGAGGAAGGTAAATTGTCAGTCACTGTATATCCAGTTACTGTTTAATTCTGTTTCGTTGTACTTGACAAGAGCTGATGTTGTTAGCTTTGTTCTGTGATCCTTGGAGGATGCAGTTTCAGATTAAAATGAGCTCTGTACTCTACAGAAGTACATCTAGACTAGTTGTAGTCTAAGCTTGAAAATAAATTAATGTATTTCTTGATGAGCCTGAGTTATTACTCATTTATCATTCCAGATGATAAGAAAATGGAAAGGCCTTGTGACAGCTGACAGTACCCATTTTATTGCCACTGAATCTGTTTTGGCAGGGCTTAGGAATTAACAGAATTGAAGCACTGAGCATGGGGTTAATAATTTGCTTTGCTCTGTCAACGTAGACCAAAATAGGTCACACACAATGGTCAGGAAAATTGTTCTGGGATCCAGCTAAAAACATTTCAATGAGGTCATGGTTCAGTTCCCAGTCTTGGCAGATCTGAGTTGAATCTGTCTCTAGCTTCAATGAGAAGATTATGTAGAGGCTCAGCTGGGGAAGCTATTTTAATGTGTCCTGCTTGCTGTTCATTTGTTTTCAGGTAAAAAAAATCTGTTTCCTTACAAAATCTCATGCTGTTTTAAATATTTGTCTTTTCCCTCAGCCATGTGTACAGTGCTGCAGCTGACAGAGCGCCTGCTCTTGGATCATGCACAGCGGCTGCCTGAAAGCAAAGTTCAGTACGTAGAGTGCACTTGCTGTCCGTGATCCATGTCTGACCTCAGAGTGCTGCTGTGGGCACTGGGGCTTGGGGCTTGGCACAGAATGATGAACTCTTGGTGCCTTTGTCCGCTTGGTTGCAGAGCTGCCTCCCCGGCTCACCCCGTGTGTCTCTGTTTGCAGGCAGTACCACCATGCCCTGGTGGCTGTGCTGCTGAGCCGGGTCTGGCACGTCCGCAGACAGGCCCATCAAACAGTTAAGAAGCTCTTGTCCTCTCTGGGAGGGTACAAGCTGGCCTATGGGCTCTTGGAGGAGCTCAAAGTGGTTCTCAGTTCTCATAAGGTGAGTAGCCAGCAAGTCTCTGCTCAGACACGTATTTGAGTGGTGCCAGTTGCCTGCCCGCCCTGGGTTTGCTGTTAGCATTGATGTACAGGATTACATCCTGATGTACAGGATTCCACATTAGCCTGATGTGGGTGGGATTCAGCTCCAGATGATCTCCTGGAATGCTGCTTCATACTGGATTACTGCATATTACAGTATCAGTGTCTGGAGCGTGCCTAGTCTTCCCCATATACGTAGAAAAGACATATTCAAAATGTTTTCGGAAGGAAGCTGTGTTTTGCCATGTATTTTTATTATTTAATGCAGATTTAATCTCTGCTTCATTCCTTTTTTTGTATCTTGGTTCTTTGGCCCTGGATTATAGACTGCAGAAGCTGGGCATACTTCCCAGCCAGCTGGCTCAACCTTTTCCAAAGTCTTTGCCAGAAGTGATCATTTTAGTTTTATTTTATCTCAGCTTGCCACATCCAGTATAATCCTCTATTCTTAATCTTTTTGTCACTGTCATCCCTGTGCTTTGGTTTTGCTGTTATCCTGTATATCCTTCTTTCCTTTGAAAACTTCAGGATTTTGGTACTGACAGGGAGATGAATGTGGGCATTCAGTCTGTTTTTGCTGTGGGGAAGTGCGCTCAGGTTTCAGGAAGGTTTGGTGTTATCCATTCAGATTCTCCCTCATGAGGTCCTGGTGACAGAGGTTGGAGAGCTGTCGGAGCTGGGAAGGACATACATTCCCCCTCGTGTGCTGCATGAGGCCCTCTGTGTCATCTGCAGTGTGGCAGGGCTTGATGTGGACTCCTCTGAGCCAGAGAAACTGGCCCTGGAGATCCTGCTGGTGAGCCATCATCCATCTGTAGGTAAGTGCAGGGATAAGATTCTCACGGCCAATGTATGAGTTTTTATTGCATCTTTTTGTTTTATTGTTCCAGCAACCTGCTTCATGTTTATTATGCTCATTTATTCTTGCTAGTGGCAGTGCAGCCAGGACTTTGGCCAGCCCTCCTCATCAAGATGAAGATAGA
>JACBWW010000031.1:797446-891204 GCA_020086605.1 Lanius collurio | reverse complement strand
GGGTTTTACTGAAGCTGTTCATGTTAAATAGGAGCTCAGGATGTGTTTGAGATTTAATATTTCTCCCTTGAACTACTTTTGCAGTATTTTTGCCCTACATAAGCTGACTAATACTGCAGTATTGTATCTGCAGTGCTCTTCATTTGCATTTAGAAATTTACACTCGGGCATTTTCTGTCAGCACAGATAGGATATAGAAAGGAAATGTTTTCCCTAGACATCTGATATTTGAATATTAACTGGACTAATTGAAGGACTGGAAGGAGCATTTGTTATATGCTATATCCAAGGCCCTGTAAAAAGGAGAAAAATCTTCTAATAACGGGAATCCAAAAGCTTTAATTCTTCAAGGAGCAGAGGGGAGTTAAAGCTTGCACCAGAATTAAAAGGACTTAATTCTCAAGGAACCAGCTGAAGACTGGAATGACACGTTAGCTAGGTTGGTAGGAAGTGTTTAAAGGAAATGTAGCTGGCAAACAGGGCTTTGCTTTGGGACAAATGAACTTTATAAATGACTGTCTAATCCATTGAATTGTTTCAATTCCATTTACAGTATGTATTTCTGTACTCTTGAGGCATTGGTAGTAGTTTGGAATCCTAATGTGACTTTAACTGAAGCCAGGTAGAATCACAGAATCGTTTAGGTTGGCAAACCTTAAGATCATCAAGTTCTACCCTTAACACTGAAATGCCAAAAGTCACCATTGAAGCTACACTACTGCTGCTGTGAAGTGGCAAATACTTAGGTTTACTCAGCATGTTTGTGTGTGAGGCTGAAGCTTGGCCATATCTATTATGAGCTACTCAAGTGTACATTTTATACTAGTCAGTATTATGAACCAAGTCATGGGAGGATCAGCTGTGTTCACGGGATGGTTTTTCCTTTTCACAGGTGCTGCCCCATTATCAGCTCCAGCATTTTCCTTAGTCTTTCCTCTCCTGAAGATGGTTATGATTGAGACACCCCACAATAATGAAGACAAGGAGGAGTTCCTGGTGAAGATTCTGCAGATCCTTACGGTCCATGCTCAACTGAGATCATCAGCAAATGGCCAGTCTTTGTTGGTGGATGAGGTGAGAGCTGTGGGGTCAGATGACCTCCTTCAGATGAGCCATGGGATGAAACAGGAGCTGATGTGTAAACTGGACAAAGCAGATGAATTCTCCAAGTTAGAGTTAACGGTATAGGATTGTTTTCTGTCATGGATTTTGGTACCTGTCCAGCTCAGGGTTTTGACTGGGATTTTATAGGGAGTGTCATACACAGGCAAGGTACTTTAGAATCACAAGGTAAAAGACTCTTGCCCCCACCTTTTCTTCCCTCAACCTTTCAGAATGGCCCAGAGTTGCTGCCCCGCAGGGACATGCTGGTTCTTCTGACCCAGGTGATAGGAACAGGTTCTCCACGGTTACAGGTGAGTGCTCAGCTTCATAACCACAGTCAGGCTTCTCCCTAAGTTTCATCACCATCTAAATGAGGGAAATGTACCAACTGGTTTGAGTCTCTGATGCCAGTGGTTGATACATTCCCAATCTTCTTTTGTGTTTATGGTATTCTTGGAATAAAATGTCTGCATCTTTTTTTCTGTGGGTTTTATTGCACCAAATATATTCTTCAGTCTTCCAGAGGTGACATTTTTTCTTTCTTTAGGGCCTTGCTCTGCCAAATAAGTTCAGTAGTCTCTCCTCTGAGTGTTTGTTCTAAGGGATGAGGTGGCAGAAAGGTCAATAATAAAAAGCAAATAGTTGGACTGAACTTGTCACTTCTCGGTTTTTTAACTGTTCTTTGGGAATTTCTTCTGCTGTGATAGCACTCAGCACTTGCTTTGACAACAGTTCAAGGTGTAGTAGAGTCTCTCACACTTGCTCGTGGTGTTGTAGGTGTTGGCCTCGGAGGCACTGACTGCGCTGTGCATGAGCAGCAGCGGTGAGGATGGCTGTGCCTACGCGGAGCAGGAGGAGATCGATGTGCTCCTGCAGGCCCTTCAGTCTCCTTGCATGAATGTTCGAGATGCGGCTCTCAGGGTAGGTGGGAATCATTCAGGGTCACACCGAATTCCTGACGTTTCTGGGAGGTGATTCTTCTCTAACACTGATGCAGACAGGCTGCAGCTGTGATGCCAGGCTTTGGGCAGTGTGTCAGAGGCAGTCTGAGCAACAATGCTCCAAGTCATGCTCTTTGTGCTGGATTTATCTGCAAAAAGGAATACTATGGGTTTATCCACGCCTTTGTTTCCTTAGAAGAGATATAATTAAGACTACTTAACACCTTCTGTTTACAACTCACTAGAGCTTAGTGTTAAAGAGAGAGGCTGTCAAAAAACTCCTGTCTGTACTAGGCCTTGTTGTTGGAAAGCTTAAGGCTTAGTCACTTCTGAGGACATAGAAAGAAAAACCTCCAGGGTGCTTGGTGTTCTTTGCCATGAAACAAGTTCCAGTTTCGCTCACCTGAGCTCTCTTGTCTGTACTTAGAACAGACTGTAGTCACCAGAGCCTCTCTGCAGCCTGCCTGTGGAGCACTATTCTTGCGTTTCACCATCTCACCTACTAGCAATAGGAAGTCTTTGACCACCATGGGCAGTATAAGGCACAAGTAAACATGAATTTTGACACTTCCAACCACTGAGAGCTTGACTTGCCAAAAGTGTTTTAATGCATCTGTTCCTAAAAATCAGATCCTTGCACTGATTTTCCTCTTCCCTAATTCAGGGACTGATGGAACTACAAATGGTTCTACCAACTCCAGACAGTGATGAGAATAATGGACTGAACCTGTTGCGTCGCCTCTGGGTAGTGAAGTTTGATGTTGAAGATGAGATTCAGAAGCTGGCAGAGAGGTAAGGGTTCTTCTTTGTTGATTGGGTTTTAGGGGGACCTCTTCTCTGCCCATGGCATGTAGCTGCATTCAGGGGCTTTGCCCCCAGAGCTGGAGGGCAGCTGTAGGTCACTCCAATAGTACATGTAGCAGTAGCTTCTTTGCTGAAGGGTGACCCATCACCTCTGTGTGTGTGCTGCAGGCTGTGGGAGTCCATGGGTCTGGAGCTGCAGCCTGACCTCTGTTCCCTGCTGATCAAAGATGTTATCTACTATGAAGAGGCAGTTCGACAAGCAGGGGCTGAAGCTCTTTCCAGAGCTGTAGCTCAGTACCGAAAGCAAGCAGCAGAGGTCATGAGCAAGCTCACGGAGATTTACCAGGAGAAGCTCTATGTAAGTACTCTTGCCCTGTGGGGTTGACAGGCCTGAGCTGCTGCTTTATTTTCGGTTAGTTACTTTTCCTTTTGTTTGTCCTGAAGATGTGCAATGAATCCACTGTTGCTGTGTTTGAGCTTAGCACAGATTTCAGTGTCTTAAACTTCATGTTATCAGCACCATTGTACATGTGGGAGGGGTGCCTTAGATGATACAGAAAGGCTGTGGGTGGTAGGGCAGTGTCAGTTTAAGTAATTTTGACCTCAAACTTGCTTTCTGCTTATTTTTTTTACTTTGCTTTTCTGCTAGTGTTATCATAACTCTGTGCAGTATTATCAAATGGCATTGCAGGTATGGTTGACAGATTGTCTGTGTGCCTATCCTTGAAAATGCATTTTAATGAAATCTTTTCTCCTTCCAGAGGCCACCTCCAGTTTTGGATGCTTTGGGACGAGTGATATCTGAATCACCACCTGACCAGTGGGAAGCACGGTATAGTCATGTTCAGCTTGATGTCATCACTTCCTGTGCATCCAAATGAAATGTTTTTGATTTTTATTTAGAAGGACATATTACATGCAATTGTATTGACTTGCTATTTTCATGTATCCTTTTGGTAGATAATATTTGTGCCCCTCAAGCAAACTGGGGGCAGGCAGAACTCCAACAAAATATTGAATGCTGTCATCTCTATATCCTGATAAAAACAGAGTCTTTCTGTCTCAGACTGTCTGATTTTTGTCTTAGCTTACTGTGTTCCCACCTCTATATGGGCCATTGATTGTTTCAAGAGCAGCAGTGCAAGCCTTAATGAACTGGCCAAATTCCAGTTTGGATAATTACTTTTTGTTTACTTCTATGCTCTGTACAGGTTTAATTGGAGATCATCTTGTTTGCTACTTGTCTTGAGATAATCTATCCTTTAATGCCGATGTACCTTGTTACAAAGCTGCTGCATTTCAGCAGTAGTTGAAGTGATCCTGGTGTCTTAAGTTGGCTCAAGTATCCCTAATGATTAATTGAGATAAAAGCTATTATATGGCTGAGGGATTGTTGTCCTTGGCATGGGAGACTGGGGCATGGGGTTATGTAATGCAATGCACAGAGGTTGGACACTGAGGCATTTCGTTTCCATAATGGTTCTCCCTCTCAGTTGCTGCTGATAGCAAATATGAGCTCTCAATTCTGTGAGAAGTCAGTAAGCTCACAGGCTCGCCTTCTTCACAGGTGTGGCATAGCACTGGCCCTTAACAAGCTCTCAGAGCATCTGGACAGTTCTCAGGTGAAGCCCCTCTTCCAGTTTTTTGTGCCGGATGCTCTGAATGATCGCAGTCCTGAGGTCAGGAAGTGCATGTTGGATGCAGCTCTTTCAACACTCAACACTCATGGCAAAGTAAGTCTGAACGTTTCTCTCTCTAGCAGTGGAAAAAAGATGTAATGGATTTATAGATACTGTGTTGGAGCCCATAGATTTATTTTTTTTAATAAATTTCTTAGAGGTTGCTGTTGCTTATAACAGCTGAAAATTTTCATTTAAGAATTTTTTGTGTTCAGAGATGTTCTTTTAGTGTCTAGTGTTGACTAGGTGTGGTTCATCCCTGTCATTGCTATAAAAAAGTAATATCCCTAAATCAACTGCAGTTAAAAGGGTATAAAACTAGAGTAATAAAAGTAAAATCAGACCATAGATCTTTTAATCCTGCAAAGATAAGAATTCTTTTTCAGGCTTCATGAAAGCAAAACATGAAACTTTGCTGATTGTGTGCAACTGAAAACATCAAGTGAATTGAGGATCATCCTTCTCCCTGCCAGCCCTTCCCCAGCAGTGTCAGATGGGGAAGGTGTGCTGGGTGTGAACTGCTCAGCTTCTGATTTCCTCATATATGGCAGTCACCTCTGGACAGATGCCTGTATTACTTAGTTTAGCCCAAGACAATTGGGATATTTTCATATTATTCATTCTTTCCTTCTGTTTCTTAGAAAAACAGTGTGAAGTTTGTTTGATGTTTCTGCTCTCCCTTTGCAAATGGGGCAAGCAGAGGAGTGGGCATTGATGTTCAAGTCTGGGAGCTTGCATTGCTTCTGGCAGAACATGCTGGCAGGCTTGGGGATTCTAAGTTTGAGGAGCTAATTTCTCTCTAGCAGGAAATATTTGTTGCCTATCAGGATGGTACAAGGTTTTATGTGATGTAACACATGAAATGAACTGTAAATATGGTGCGATTGTTCAGTTGTTGGCTCAGAGAAGAACAAACGAGTCCACTGAGCATAGCAAATCTCATTCTGAGTGGGCTCTAGTGGCAAGTTCTGTGGTTTTGTTTTTCAGGACAATGTTAACTCTCTCTTGCCAGTGTTTGAGGAATTCCTGAAAAATGCTCCTAATGATGCCAGTTATGATGCTGTCAGGCAAAGCGTGGTCATTCTGATGGGGTCACTGGCAAAACATCTGGACAAGAGTGACCCTAAAGTGAAACCAATTGTTGGCAAACTGATAGCAGCCTTGTCCACCCCATCTCAGCAGGTAGGTGCCTTTGGGAGGAGTTGTCAGGTTCCACACAGAGGCGGGTTAACACCAGGATACTGTTAGAGATGTCAGAGAGATGAAAAATGGTGACAGAAAGGTTTCATTTGGGGTGCATTCTAGGGTGAATTTGTGTTAGTAATGACTATTTTGTGATCTGGTGGATTGTTTTACAGGTTCAAGAGTCAGTGGCAAGCTGTTTACCACCTCTGGTGCCTGCAATTAAGGAGGATGCGGGAGGAATGATCCAGAAGCTGATGCAGCTGCTGTTGGAGTCTGATAAGTACGCTGAGCGTAAAGGTGCAGCCTATGGGCTGGCTGGCCTGGTGAAAGGCCTGGGCATCCTCTCTCTCAAGCAGCAGGAGATGATGACCACACTGACTGATGCTATCCAGGACAAGAAGAACTTCCGCCGGCGGGAGGGTAAGGGACAGGAGCTTTTCCCTTCAGATACTTAGCATTTCTCTTGTACCTACTACCATTGTCCTCAGGTGAAGTTCCTGCACCCCTGTGTTTGGTTTAACTACATTTATTTTACTAAAGTTTGGCAATAAAGAAATGGGAAGTGCCTCTTGTGAGGCCACTGGTTGTGTATAGTGTCCCAAAATTGCTCAATTCATGTTGTGGTGGAAGAAGGATTTCTAGTCCTAGACCATATGGATGTGCCACTCTCTCCTGTTTCTGAAGGCAGGCGTTGCTGGTGGGGAGCTCCTTCTCTGAGGTCACAAATCCCCACGACAGCACAAGCCACAAGGGCAAGAAAGCAAGAGACTTTCAGCTGTGAGATTTGAGTGCTTTTGGAACAGTTATACAGATATTTGGCAAATGGTATCTTCTTTTCCCATCATCCTTAAATGAAGTTGTATTTTCCTTTGACTGTCCTTTTTGGGTTTGTAGGGGCTCTGTTTGCCTTCGAGATGCTCTGCAGCATGCTCGGGAAGCTGTTTGAGCCCTATGTGGTTCATGTGCTGCCTCACCTGCTGCTTTGCTTTGGAGATGGGAACCAGTACGTGCGAGAGGTAAGGTGCCTTAAATTTCTGTTATCACAGAGTGTTGACCCATATGGAATGGATATGGATGTGAATCCTGTTTGTAATGAGGCAAATTGAGAAGGTGACCTATCCCTTGAGAAACCAATAATAGCAATTTGATCTTCTTAGTAACTGAAAGCATCTGATTTCATTGGCCATTAATTGGGAGCTACTTAGCCAGCTGCATCATTGTACTGAGACACTATTTACATGAAGGCTCAGAGGAAGGAAAATGATGTTGTGTTACAGTTTGTAAGTGTTCTATTCTCCTTGGAGGCTGCAGATGACTGTGCCAAAGCTGTAATGAGCAATCTAAGTACTCATGGAGTGAAGCTGGTTTTACCATCGCTTCTTGCGGCACTAGAAGAGGAATCATGGAGAACTAAAGCTGGTATGGACCAATAGTTGCCTGACATGATTGAGAGTCACCCACAATTCCCTTTGCTGTCATCCCCCTTGCGTATTCCTTCATCCCTACAGATGGCCACGATGGTTTATTTTCTTGTAAGGGGCTGTGGATCTTTCACAGCTTTTTACAGCTGAGCTCCCTGACACATTTGAGTAACCTTTTTTCCCCCTGGCATATTTAAGGGACAGTTTGTATCCCATCTCTGTAGTAGCACCTCAGAACATGGAATTTTGTTAACACATTCTTTTTCCCCTCATACAAAAGAAAAGTATTATTTGGTGTGTTTAGGTGCCATGGAGTAACTTAATGCATTTCAGCCCTTCTTTTATTCTCTGACTGGTAGATTTGAGTTTGAAGTGTGATCGTCATCTCATGTCAATTCTTAATACTGTGTTTTGTCTTTTCTTTTGTCTGCTTTTTCTTGGTGTACTTTGTTCACAGGGTCAGTGGAACTGCTGGGGGCTATGGCATACTGTGCTCCCAAACAACTCTCTTCCTGTTTACCCAACATCGTGCCCAAACTCACTGAAGTGCTGACAGATTCCCATGTGAAGGTGCAGAATGCAGGGCAGCAGGCTCTCAGGCAGATTGGATCTGTCATCAGGAATCCAGAGATCCTGGGTAAGACCTGTCTGTGTATCTCTAATGTCCTGATGTGAATGTGGTTTATAATAGCAAGGTTTAGGTTCACAGTATTTAGGATTAAATGCAAATTTGTATAGAAATTAAACTAATCCTACAGAAGTATAACACGAAAGCTTAACAGCAGCTGTCTGCTTCCAGGCTTTTTAAATGTTCCTGTCCATTTTTTCAGCTGATGTTAATAGAGTTTCCCCTGTCCTTATGCTGCTTGTTGCTTGAGAAGGAGCTCAAATATCTCATGAGAGCACACCAGCTCATCCTGATGCATGTTTTTGGTTTACGTACAAATAAAGTCTTTTCTCTCCTTTTCAAAAATGCTCAGCAATTGCTCCAGTTTTGTTGGATGCTCTCACTGACCCATCCAGGAAGACTCAGAAGTGTTTGCAGACTCTACTGGATACAAAATTTGTCCATTTCATTGATGCTCCATCCTTAGCACTGATCATGCCAATTGTTCAGAGAGCTTTTCAGGATCGTTCCACAGACACCAGGAAAATGGCTGCCCAGATCATTGGGAACATGTACTCCCTGACAGACCAGAAGGTATGGTGCTAAAAATGCTCTTTAACTGTGTTCTAACAGATTACTCTGACAATCACTAGAGAGAATTTATTTGGCTTGGAGATTTTGCTGTTAAGATAGAAAATATTAGCATTCATGCAGCTTCGTAATAAATGTATGTAAATGAACAGATGATGATAAAGATAATGACAGTTCTCAGGTCCTTAAGACTGTCAGCTTTGTGCTTTGGTCATCTAGTTATTACCAATTTATCCCTGCAAAAAGGTCTTGTAATTCTTACCATATAAAAAATACCTTAACAAACAAACAAGTGAAACACAGATCAGCTGCTAACAAATAGACACAGGGTTTGTTTGAAAGGACCTGACTGTCGGCTAAAGATCTGTGTTTAATTTTTGTGCTGATAATACCTACATTTAAACCTTGTATAAATGTTAAGAGTGTTGGATTTTGCTTAGATACAAACTGCTGGGTTGTGAGTGAGCATTAAAAAGGTTTTGAGTGATCTGCACAGAACTGGTGTTTCTTGGGACTTGCAGAATAATTTACTGTGCTTATCTGCAGTATTGTGAGAGCAACTAATTAAACTCTCAGGATGTTAGGGATGTTTGCTCTTAATAAGGGGTGAATGTCCTTTACATGAAGGTGACTGTGTTTTCTCTCATTTTGAATCTGGTTCTGACTTTTTGGACTCTTTGTTTAGGATCTGGCTCCATACCTACCGAGTGTGACCCCTGGACTGAAGGCCTCTCTTTTGGATCCTGTACCTGAAGTAAGTCTTTTGTACAAACAGTTTGTTTTTCAGTGCATTAGGTTAAACATTGTCTTAATCAATTTGGCACATCTTTGGCTGGACATTTTGCAGATCTCCGTTTCTCTTGTCCGTTAGGTGCGCACGGTGTCTGCGAAGGCCCTGGGGGCCATGGTGAAAGGGATGGGAGAGTCCTGCTTTGAGGATTTGTTGCCATGGCTGATGGAGACACTGACATATGAGCAGAGCTCAGTGGATCGCTCTGGTGCTGCTCAAGGTGGGGACAGCTGTGTGTGAGCACTGAGCTCAGGTTTTCTCATATTAAATCAGGTGAGCTGCTTGTTTCTTGTGTGTATCAGTTCCATTCTCTGCTTTTTTTCCCCAGGTCTGGCTGAAGTTATGGCTGGTTTGGGGGTAGAAAAGCTGGAGAAACTTATGCCAGAGATTGTAGCGACTGCCAGTAAAGTGGATATTGCTCCACATGTACGAGATGGTTATATCATGATGTTCAACTACCTGCCAATTACCTTTGGAGACAAGTTCACTCCCTATGTTGGTCCCATCATTCCTTGTATCCTTAAGGTATATAGCAAAACTGAAGAATTTTATTTATTGGAGAATAAAAATAAGCCTCCAGAGTATTTTAAGTATAATTTTCAGTAATTGTGGGAGGTGCAGAGACTTGTCCAGCATGGCTGGAGTATTAGAAAAAAAGGGAATTTAAATTAAATTATTCCTTCTAAGTTATTGGCTTGCTGTGTTTTATTTGTGATCACTAGTCATTTCTTGAAGTCATCTTTGTGCATTCACAACTCTCTAGTTCATTTGCTTTTCATGGTGGAGAGAGAAAACATTGTTTTGTTTTCCTCCTGTTGCTTTTGTGTGTTGTGCTGAAAGGCCCAGTTTTCAGAGCCCCTTTTGTGCCTCTGTGCAGGCCCTGGCAGACGAGAATGAGTTTGTGCGGGACACGGCGCTGCGTGCAGGGCAGCGAATCATCAGCATGTATGCAGAGACAGCCATCGCTCTGCTGCTGCCACAGCTTGAGGATGGGCTCTTTGATGACTTGTGGAGGATAAGGTAGGCAAAACCAGCTTAGCCACAAACGCTTCCCTTCCATGCTTGAAAAACTACTGTGTTTCAGGCTCTATGTTGTTCCTCAGAAAAATGCAGAGACCTCCGGTGAAGCAAAAACAAGTGTTACTTTTTGCTTGTTGATTTGAGTATGATGCCTTATAGCACTTGAGTCTGCAAAGCCCTGCCAGGCTGGGTCAGGTTTCCTACTACATGCAGAGCATTCATGCTGGATTATTAATTCTGGTGGTGGCTCTGAAATGTACTTCCAAGGCAGCTGATGTGCCAATATTTAGCCTTTGTGTATTGTTTTTCATTTCTCCAAATGCTGAGCAAGTTATTGTTCTCCTGTGCATGAAAACGTGCAGTGGAGCACTGACAGCTGATAACAGTTGCTCAAAAATTAGCTCTTCTAAATGATTTGTGCCAGCTGAGTGCTGCTAAGTATTCTTACCCCAGGTGAATGTCGTTTGGGTTAGACAGATGCAGGCACTGTCTTGTTCCTTTTTAGCATCAAGGCTATTGTCATATTTATTGCTTTGGTTTGAAAATTCTCTCAGCCCTTCCAGTTTGGAATTCACTCCTTCCCTTTATGTTTAGCATGCTCCTTTCAGCCAGATGTAGGCAGATGTTGTTACACATCAGCCCATGCAACATTTCAGTGCAGACCTAGCTGTGCCTCACATTTAGCTCCGGTCTGTAGCTGATGTCCTGTCGGAATTGGACAGGTACCACCTGAGTGGCCTGTTCGTAACACTTGACTTGCTCCTGTTGCCAGGTTTAGCTCAGTTCAGCTTCTTGGAGATCTTCTATTCCATATCTCAGGAGTCACTGGAAAAATGACCACAGAAACTGCCTCAGAGGATGACAACTTTGGAACAGCCCAGTCAAACAAGGTAAAGCTGTTGCCTGTTGTGCCTTTTTTTTTTTTAATTGTCCCATTTTAAATCAGCATGGACAGCCTGCTGGAAAGACGTTTGAAATAATCATGTATTCTGTTGATTTTTTTAGCTTTCAGGGGCAGATAATACAACTTTGTGCTATTTCTTTCCAGGCTATCATTAATGCTCTGGGAGTGGAGAGGAGGAACAGGGTGCTGGCAGGGCTGTACATGGGCCGCTCGGACACGCAGCTGGTAGTGCGCCAGGCCTCCTTACATGTCTGGAAAATTGTTGTCTCAAACACTCCTCGCACACTGCGGGAAATCCTGCCAACACTCTTTGGCCTTCTGCTGAAATTCCTGGCCAGTACTTGTGCAGATAAGCGAACGGTGAGGACTTAAGTTGTGCCTTCCTGATCCTGTGGGTGACTGTAGAAAATAACTCTTGAGGAACACAGGATAATTCTTCTCTATAAGTCATGCCAAAGCAGTCATCAATTTGACTGTTCTGAGCATGAGCATGTCTGAATTCTCTGTTTGCTGAAGACAAGAGTGATTGTGATGACAGTAAAACTATTTTTCGATGGTTATTTGTAATACTGCTTCCATTTCTACAGCTCTGTCTGCACTCTGAATGGTAGCTTATGGTCAAAAGTGACCATTTGCTCATAGGCCACCTTCTAAAGTTTTATAAAAAAGGAAAATAGTTTATTAATACATTTTTGGGGACAGGTTGCAGCACGGACATTAGGAGATCTTGTCCGAAAGTTGGGAGAGAAGATCCTTCCTGAAATCATTCCTATCCTGGAAGATGGACTGAGATCAGACAAGAGTGATGAGAGGCAAGGAGTCTGCATCGGTTTGAGCGAGATCATGAAATCAACCAGCAGAGATGCGGTGAGTTACATGTGCCAGGTGGAATTCCTATTTTCCCAGGTACTGATGTTATGGTGCAGGTATTGCATTTGAGAGAGAAAAATATGTCCTGTGGGACTGAAGTCAGAGCTTGTCACTAACATTGAGTTGCTGCTCAGGCAAATTGTATGAATTTGTATCAGTTAGAGCACTGCAACTATTTGTGCTGATTTATCCTGCTTTTCTTCCAATATTATTTCAAGCAAACAGCAGTTTAGTTTCTGTTGTGCAAATTCTGCATTCTTAGCTACTTTACTGAGATACACATGTCTTTTGTGCTTTAGATGTTCTGTAACTTTACCTCTTCATCTTCAGGTACTGCTTTTCTCAGAGTCCCTGGTTCCTACAGTGAGAAAAGCACTGTGTGACCCTCTGGAAGAAGTTAGAGAGGCTGCAGCCAAAACATTTGAACAGCTGCACTCAACAATTGGCCATCAGGCTCTTGAAGACATCCTGCCCTTCTTGCTGAAGCAGCTGGTGAGCATTGCTCAGTATTAGTCAACAACCTGATTAATGATGTGGGACAAGTTTTGAATAATTAACTTAAAGAAGGAGGATTGTAGTGGCAGGCCTTCCAGGGAATGGCAGCAATATTTTGTCTCCTCCTGGAGTCATCCTAGCCAGTGGTAGGGAAGATCTTGTGGCTAAAGTCTAGGCCTAAGGATTGCTATACCTAGCTCTGCTATGGAATTGCCACTGTCACCTGCTTAAGTTGCTTGGCCACCATACCTGAAATGGAAAATCTTTCTGATGTGACAAGAGCTTGATTTGGGTTTTGCTAGGTACTATGAGAATATGAGAGCATTTTTGAATAGAAGGACTTAGGTGGTTTTTTTTTTTTTTTTTTTTATGATCGCATGGAAAATTGTCCCTTGAAACAAGGCTTAGCTTGGTGTGTCACAGATCATCTTTCTCTTTCCCTGTAGGATAATGAAGAGACAGCTGACTTTGCTGTGGATGGTCTTAAACAAGTTATGGCTGTCAAGAGCCGTGTGGTGCTGCCTTATTTGGTGCCAAAGGTATGATGGGAAACAAATTTTAAATTTTATATCTGTGCTGTTTCATCTGCTTACTGTCAGTTGTCTTTGGACCAATATGGCAAAAGGGAGAGCATAGTTTGAAATTTTCTTCTGATTTTGTGCTCAAAACATTGTCATTTGGGTTGTGATGCATAAATATTTCATGTTGTAGAGAAAGTGAGATTCCTGGAAAAACTTTCTGCTTGTCTCAATTTTTTGCTGTTATTTTTTATTTTTGTAGCTGACTACCCCCCCAGTGAACACCCAGGTGCTGGCTTTCCTCTCCTCAGTGGCAGGAGACTCTCTGACACGGCACTTGAGTGTCATCCTGCCTGCTATGATGTCTGCACTCAAAGAGAAGCTGGGCACCAGTGAAGAGCAATTGGCAAGTAGCACAGCTCAGCTCTTTGTTGTGACAGGTTGCCTGAAGATAGTGCACCAGGTTTACCTCTCAGCCCAGAATCTGTGTTCTCTAGATTCACTGATTGCATGTTTAATTCAGTCCATTAGCTTCTCCAGGATGAGTCTTTTTGCCTGGTGGCATATTGTGAGTCAAAAAACATATGCTTTCCAAATCTATTGGTATCCATTTAAAAGTCTCCTTGGCCTGCTACAAGATACAATTCTCAGTTTACTTATTCCTGGAGAACTGCCAGAGAGTCTAGTTAACTTTGTATTTATTCTTGGTGTAGAAGACTGAGACATTAAAGGGCTGCAGGGAGGAAATCTCCTATTTTGCATGCTGCACTCCTCCTGTACTGCTTTCCAAAACATCTGGTGTTTGGACTCCAGAGAACATCCTGGAGTTGTGACTGTGGACAGACATTTTCATAATCGGTTGGTGAATTAGGAGTGAGTGACAGAGTCCTGTTGTCTGTCTGCTGTGGATGCCCATTAGATCAGCTTCTAGCCCCAAGTCTACCTGGAGATCTCTAATGCACCCACAGATGTGCTTGTAATTAGTGCTGTGATGCACAGTATTAAACTACCTAAATCAGAAGAATGTTATCTGACAAGACTCACAGTCTCTCATGGGTGAGTGAGATGGGGGAGACTGAGCTACTCTAATTTTTGTAACTTAGCCCTCCTGCAGCAGCTGCAGCAATTAGTTAGCAGAGTTTGGTCACTTGTTAAATTTTAAGAATTGGTCATACCTGTATCTGCGTCAGGACTGAGTCAAGCCTTTAATGGTGATGTGACCAGCTCTTTAATGAGAAACAATTAGCAGGTGGAGCGTGTTGTAGTATTTATCTAGAGATAGTGCTGGGGATAACATGGAGAGGCGTGGGGCTAAATTTGGCTTTGTTCTGTTTGAGAGCTAATGTAAAGTTAATTTGGACTCTTCAGGAGATGGCAAACTGCCAGTCTGTGATCCTGTCTGTGGAAGATGATGTTGGACAAAGAATTATAACCGAAGATTTGCTAGAAGCTACCCGCAGCCCTGAGCTGGGCATGAGACAGGCAGCAGCTGTCATGCTGAATATCTACTGCTCCAAGACAAAAGCAGACTACACTGGTCATCTAAGGAGCTTAGTTTCGGGCTTGATTCGCCTGTTTAATGACACCAACCCTGTAGTTCTCAATGAAAGCTGGGATGCGCTTAATTCCATCACCAAGGTGAGAGGCAACTTAAAAAGGTTACAGGGGTAATGCCTGGCCTGATGTATCTGGATGTAATGTTATCTTTGTTTTCCCCCTCTCTCCTGCAGAAGTTAGATGCTGGGAACCAGCTTGCTCTCATTGAGGACCTGCACAGGGATATCCGGACTGTAGGAATTGATGCCAAGGGCGAGCATGTGCCAGGATTCTGTATTCCTAAGAAGGTAAAGGATCAGAATGAGCATGAATTCATCTCCGCCTTTGGGAAGAGCTGATTGATATTACAGCTATTAGAAGCAGGGACTGTTTAGGCATTCCAAACCTGTATATTGGAGGACTTTTTGTGTAGGGTAGAGCTCTTGAGTAACCCTACAGAAGACTCGTCTTGCAATGAGGTCTCTGACAATTCTGTTAGGCACGTAAGTTATGGTTGCTGGCTGCTTTTTTGGGGGGAGTAACATTGGACTTCTGTGCCAGATTTCTCTGCTTTAAAAATTCCCTCAGCCACCACCACTTTTTTCATAGCAACTGGCTTAGTAAGGTGAAGAGGCATGAAATCAAACCAAATAGAAGTAGCTCTGTCAATGTGGAATTGGGCAGCTGAAGGTCAACAGGAAATTGAGAGAAACTCTCCAAGTTTGTTCATGTGTTGTATAATAGGAGCAAAAAATAAGATACGTGTTTCTTGCATCTTAGCTTCTAAGCTTTCTTATCTGATTTTTGTGATAGGGAGTGACTTCCATACTTGTGGTGCTGCGGGAAGGTGTTTTAACTGGTAATCCAGAACAGAAGGAGGAGGCAGCAAAGGCCTTAGGGCTCGTTATTAAGCTGACTTCTGCTGAAGCTCTCAAACCATCTGTGGTGAGCATCACTGGGCCCCTCATTCGAATCTTGGGAGATCGGTTCAGCTGGAATGTCAAGGTGGCTCTTCTTGAAACTTTAAGCCTTCTTTTAGCTAAGGTAAGATTCAAAGTGTTGGACTGTGGTTTGTGAACATTTTCCATGGCAACCTTCAGAAATACCTGTTGCTATTCATGTAAATACAGCTGGGATGCCTGCTGCTGTGGATTTGATATTTAGGAATAGCAATATAACTGGATTGCATTCTTCCAGCAGCTTTTGGCCTACAAAAAAAGCCCTCAGTGCTGAACCACTGGGCTTCTTAGATATATTGATAAATGCTGATCCCACTTTCAAGTGATTAAAGCCCACCATGTAATTAATCTCTTCTGTATCCACCATTTTTATGTATCTTTGAACAGAGCTGAGCTTTTACTCAGGGCTCTGTGTACAAAAGGCTGTTCATGATAGTGTAAAATTTCTCAGTGCTACCCTTGTATTTCAGTATGAAGAAAAGATTATTAGATTGGAAAAGGTCAAAGGTTTTGTAGTAAATTGTTGTTTCATTTTTTTCCTATTTTAGTAGTGTGTTAAATCTAACAAGGGCTCTCTAATAACAAACTGCTGTAGAAGAGGTCATGCTGTTTTCAGGCTTTGATCTCTAGCTGCTCTTTTATACTTGACCCCACTATTTTCCCTTCTTCCATCTCTGGAATAGGTTGAGATTGCCCTGAAACCATTTTTGCCCCAGTTGCAAACAACCTTCACCAAAGCTCTGCAAGACTCAAACCGTGCTGTTCGTCTTAAAGCTGCTGATGCTCTTGGGAAACTCATTGTCATCCATGTCAAAGTGGATCCTCTCTTCATGGAGCTCCTGAATGGAATTCGTTCCAGCGATGACTCTGCTGTTAGGTAAACTGCAGCTGACTGCTCAGACCATTCTGCTTACTAAGGATGAAAGAAAGAGCTGGGATGAATGAACAAAACCCCCAATTAGAGTAAGATGTATGTATTAATGAAAGCAGTGGACTGCAAACCAAGAATGAGGATGATGGGTCCTTCCTGTGTCAGAAGCTGTCTTGGTTTGAAAGACAGGTGTCTGCCAAGGAAGGCAGGAGTCTCCCTTGAAATGAAAATATGCAACCCCCTTCCCTCCAAATTATTATAATTTCAATGTTAAGGGGCTTTCAGGCAAAGGTATGAGGAATAGGAATAGCAGTTCTTTACTATTATCTATATATATGTGTGTGTGTGTGTAACAAGTCAAACAAACAGCAATAACTCTGGCAGTGACAGCAAACAGAAGCACAAACCCAGCGCAGCCTCTCTCGGCTGTCAGGCCCTTTCCCCTCTGGTGCAGTTCCAGTCACAGCCGGCAGGGGCGCTGGCGGCTCCCGGTGAGCAGGGCAGGTGCGATGGTTCCCCCGCGGCTGCAGGGGGCGCTGCGGAGCGAGCTCGGGGGGCACACAGCAATGGCGGCCTGGGCTCCGGGAAAGGGAAGGAACAAAGGCTTCACAAACCTCCTGGGCAGCCGATCCCGGTGTGCGGCCGGACCCTCGGGAGCAGCAGGGATGAGCACGAAATCCCGGGTGGTAGATGAGATGTGTGGAACTCTGGAGTTGCAGTGGGAACCCCCGCAGGTCTCAGCAGGCAGGATGTGCGGGGGCCACAGAGCAGCAGAGTCTGGAAGGAGCAGTGGAGGCAGGGCGGCCGCAGCCCGGCTCCCAGCGGGGCGGGGAAAGGCAGGCTGGGGATCCCGGGGGTTCTCCCTGAGGCACCCGAGCAGATGGTGAACAGGTCCCTCCTTTAGTGAGGCGGGGTGTTCGGGTCCCAGTGCAACAGCTGCTCCAGTGAGCAGGCTCCACTCACGGTAGAAGGAGGGCAGCTGAAAGCAGAAGCTGCAGCAGCTGCAATCCCTCCACCACGATGGCAGCAGCCTCTCTCTCTGTCCCAATGCCCACACCCCCAGGTGAAAGAGAGTAGTCTGTTGGACCACTCCCTCAGTGGTCAGGTCTTTTGTTTCCCCTAAGCACCCAGCAATTTGCACACCCCCCCCGGGCAACATGTATGGGAAAGATTCCTCAAGAGAAAAAAGAAAACAGAAGAGGAACTCCCAAAACCCCAACAGAAGCTGAGCTATTTAGGAGAAACAGTGCTTGGGGACTGCCCAGTTCTCCTCTCCTGCACATCCCCAAGCAGTCCACTTTCAGATAAAAGACAGTATTGACTGTTAGTCTGACTTGAAGTAAAGCAGCTGTTCTTGTATCCTAAGGGCACAGATCCCTAAGATACAAACTTCCTGACTTGAGAATTATTTTAAACTTTGAATGATCAGAAAATACCTGTGTTATAACAAACAGAGACATGGGAAGTACTGTCTAGGATGGAGTTTCCAGAAGTGCAAAGAGGGGATCACTCTCCTAAACTATAAGGCATATCAGTGTAATTGGTGTGCAAGCATCTACAGCTATCCAGAACAAAATTTCTCTTGGAGAGTAAGGAAGAGGCAGTATCTGACTATGCGTTGTGATCACTTCCAGGGACACGATGCTGCAAGCGCTGCGGTTTGTCACACGAGGAGCTGGTGCCAAAGTAGATGCGGCAATCAGGAAGAACATCAGCATGGTGCTGCTGGGGATGCTGGGACATGACGAGGTACTGCTTCAGCCAGCTGCAGAGAGCCCCTGCTGTAGACAGTCTTGTTCTTTCATTTAAAATCCAAACTTTCTAGCAGAATTACTATCTAAAATAACTTCTGGGAAAATTACTAATGATGTAGTCACGGTGAAGAATTGGAGATTCCTGGCCAGTCTCTGGTAACTCTGAAAAGCCTCCAGTTTAACGTTTCCTTGTCAACTGCATATGTGGGTTTGACCTGTAGCTGCTCACTAATAGGTTTGAGGTAGCTCTGCAGTCAGGATTTGCTTTTTCTCTTGGAGAAAACCTGCAGTACCTTCACTGTATGGATGGATATGTGTAGTTTCATTCAGTGTGAGAAATTTTTCAGATAATGGCTGATTTTTCTCCAATGAGAGAAGTCCTCCAAATTTAATATAGATCTTCTGTATGTGGTAGATAGCAACAGTAACATGAGTGAGATTAAATTAATCATCTAATAATTTCTTTTTTATGTCAGTCTCTGCAACAGACATGCAACTGTTGAAATGCTAGAAATAGAAAAATTGAAACATTCCCACTGGGTTGTAAACTTTGGGGAGAAGTGGGTAGTAATGGGATGGTCACATAAGGAAGCCAAAATAGCAAAAGCCTGGAAGTGTTAAATGAAAAGTAGTGAGAGTTTATCACAGAGATCAGCTCATCCAGAAATGACTAGAAATAACACTTACAGTAAGTGAATCTAACTAAGCTCTTGTGAACTCATCTTTTAAAATAATTGCTTTCATCTTTATGACTTCTCCATTTAACAAATCAGAACTTAGATAAGATCTGTAATTCTTCAGTCTCCGCTGGCTTTTTTGACCTTAGATTTGTCTTTAATTTCCATTATGTACAAGAAACTACGTGAACTGACAGAAATCCACAGGGAGTAGGAGTGAAATACTACTATTTATTTTCTCCTCCTCTTTATTTCCTGTCATCTGCTGACACTTGTTTTTCTTGCTGCCTGTCTCTGGAGTGTGCTGAGCTCAAGCCATGTTCTCTGCTCTCCCACCCCCTGTCAGGATGCCACCCGCATGGCCTCGGCCGGCTGCCTGGCAGAGCTGTGCGCCTTTCTGTCGGACGAGGAGCTCAGCACTGTTCTCCACCAGCACTTACTGGGTAAGTGAAGCTGTTTACAGGACTGGAACAGATTATGAAAGCAGGGAAGATTCCTTCTCAGCCATTGATTCTGCTCTGTACTTTCTTGTGCTTTTCTTTGCTCATGGCTCTTAATTCATGCACTCTGATACACAGGTAACTGGTTGTCAGTTTGGGGTTACCCAGAACACTTTTTTCTCTGGATTTGTAATCAGACAACTTGATAAAAGTACCAGCATGGCTGAGTAATTGCTGGTGCCAACACAAGGACAGCTGGACCTGACAGGTTATTCAGGCAGGGTGGACAGGAGGGTCATCCCACCTTTTGGGAGGGCACTCTGATCTTAGGTTGGCTGACACTAATTGCAGACAACATCTGATGGCTTCAGATGTTTTGGATAATTTGGCTGCTTTTGGATAATTAACTAATTTGCCTCTAAGTTAGAAAAACCCATGGATTTTATAGTATCCCAGTGTATGAGAGTGTTACGGATTACTCTCCACTGTGGGATTAAAAAGGGAGTCTGTTGGCTGGTCAAATTACAGATGAGTTTTACAATTTTATTAGAGAGTCAAAGCTTGTCTGATTTTGAACCATCAGAAGTATCTGAGTTGAACAAGAGAGTCCCTTGTTTGTGTCTGCTTTCCTGCCTGCCCAGGTGGTGTTCTTGCCTGGAAAAGGTGTTGCATTTTAGCTCTGTGTGTACATCTTTTGGGGAGAAATGGAGAAAGCAGGCCATTGCTTCAGATGCTGCTCTTTATTTCATTTTATGGCAGTGAATTGACAAACTGCCAATAGCCTCTCAGATGAAGAGGACTAGATAGCAGGAGCCCTACCACTGTTCTGTTCTTTCCTCTGCAGCAGATGTCTCTGGCATTGACTGGATGGTGAGGCATGGTCGGAGCCTGGCTCTCTCTGTGGCTGTGAACGTGGCTTCTGGTAGGCTGTGTTCCCCAAAATACTACAACAGTGTCCAGGAGATGATTGTCAGCAATGCCATGGCCGACAGGGTGAGTCCTGCCCAACAGTGGGTGAGTGCTGTTGCAGGCACTTGTTGGGAGCAGTTTTGAAAGGTGTGTGAACAGGTTCCTGTGTTACCAAACAGGACAAAAACCCCCAAGTGACATCTAAAGGTTCTCCCTTGGCTAGATGCAGTTTTTATGGTGAAATTACACAACTGTTCTGGTTCTTTGAGTTCTCATCCCTGGGGAGATGAAGATTAAATAATCTTTTAACTGCAGAGTAGGTTTCATTTGGAGTAGATTACACTCCCGTTTCCATAGAGTTCTCATTCACAGGCCAAGTTTACAAGAAGTGGAAATTACTCATTTTAAGAGGAAGATTCTAAATCTGGGGTTGAATGAGTATATTGGGTTGAAATTTTGTGGGCTTGGTGGGGCGTGCTGCCTTATTCCATCTGGCTCATGGTTGCATTGGGATTTTTTCATCATATTACCCAATAACATTAACCCAGCATTTTCCTGCTTTGATGCTGCTGTTCTTTTGAAAGATGGGTTTGGCCTTCCACAAAAGCTGACAGACCATGAGTTTGGTTACAAAGGCTGTTGTTGAATTCTGCTGTAGTAATACCAATTCTTGTCTTTATGTTGAAGATTCCCATTGCAGTTAGTGGCATCAGAGGGATGGGCTTTCTCATGAAATACCACATGGAAGAGGGAGGCAACCTGCCTCCCAAACTTTCCAGCCTCTTTATTAAGGTAAGAATTTTCACAATAACTACCCGGTGGTGTTCTTATGATCTGAATGTCTGTTTGACCTAACTCGTGGGTGGGTCTATCAAATCCCTAAAAATCAATTTTTTTTTTGAGGCAGAGTGCAGATAGAATCACTGTATCAGTCCACATTGAACATGTGAATACAACACTGCCATCCCTGCTCTAACATGGAAATCTATTTTTGAGCTTTCTGTGCTAAATCCCAAGTCTGATTCTTATAAATGCATTTTTCCTTTGCAGTAGCAAACAGCTGGCAGAGAGGCAGAGAAGAGTGTGAGGAAGCTGTCAGGTTTTTAAGATTGCTAAAGGTCAAAATGGCCTTTGTTAGAAATGTATCAAACACCAAAACTTACCTGACCAGAGAACATTGAAATTAACATATTTTTCAGTTCTTTTCTATTTAAATATTTTTATTCAAAATTCCTTTATTGGTTGTTGGTTTCTTTTGGTGTGTGGCTGGGGTTTTTTTTGGTTTCTTTCATGGTCTGCCCTCCCCGAACCCCAGCCACACACCCAAGTATCCCTCTTGGTAGACAAGTGTAGATAGAGAGGGGTGGTGCAGAAGCACGTTACGTTTTCAGATTTTACATTTCTTTGCAATTTACTTGAAAAAATACCAAACATGCCAAGTTGACATGATACAAGCCAACATTCTTCAAAGCAGACCTTTTGTTTGAAATCCGACTTTTCTATATTACTATAATAATATTGTGTTAAAATATAAAATATCACACTTGTCACAAAATCTTTGTCACCATATTAATAAGGCACTTGACATTCAGATATTAGCTTTCATGTTTTAAATGGGTTAAGATTAAAATATAAGACTGATTTTTTTAAATTTAGAAGTGAAATCCACTGTTGAAATGCACCCAATATTCCAACTAGAGACTGACTTGGCTGTTGTTGCTGAGTAAGTGTGTTGTAGAGGTGCTTACACTATCAGCTTTTCTGCACTTAGTGGCCATTGTCATTTCCTGAGACAACTGAGATGGACATGTGATCCTGTCATCAACTACATATTTAGAAATATTCTATTGAAAAGTTGTCTTTTTTTCAAGATTTGAACTTCTCTTACACAGTTTAGTCAGACTTAATTGGTAAGAAGTGTGTCTCTTATGTACCTGTGAGTTGAAAACTGTTTGCTTTTCTTAGCATAGTTTTAAATACTTAAATTAGAAAAAAATATTAACTGCTTTAAATACGTGTCCTTGGTATATCTGAACATAAGTATCTTTGTCTCCTTTAGTGTCTTCAGAACTCATCCAGTGATATTAAGTTAGTTGCAGAAAAGATGATTTGGTGGGCAAATAAAAGTCATCTTCCCCCATTGGATCCTCAGACAATTAAACCAATTCTCAAAGCACTTCTGGACAACACTAAGGATAAAAACACCAGTGTAAGAGCCTACAGTGACCAGGCTATTGTCAACCTTCTGAAGATGAGAGCGAGTGAAGACGTGCTTGAGGTACGAGACATAAAAAACGTAATTGTTGGTAGCAAGGCTGTGTCACCTCATGCTGCTTTTGCCTGTGGGGTGCCTGCAGCCTTGGAATGTGCTGGAAGTCTCTTATGAAATAGATGAAGTGGGACATCCCAATTTTCATTTAGGCCTTCAGCAACATTCTCTTGCTAAGCTCTGAAAAAATCAGCAACAGCTATTCTGTACAACCTTGTAGTGCAGCATTAATAGAATCAAGGCATTTAACATACCCCCTTAAGCCTTGCCTGTGCTGGAGTTCCCTCAGCTGGCACTGATGATTCATTGCTTTGGTCACTTGTATGATCACAGTGGTGCTAGGGAGCATTTAGGAAGGACTACTTCATGCATCCATTTCCAGACGTGTTTTCTAAGTCTGACCTGCTTTTGGATAGTTCCCTCAATCTGGAATTGTAAAACCAGGTGAAGACTTTTGGTATGTTTGAAAGATTTTAGTTGATACAGCATGTAAGGCACTTAGACTTACTCTGATTTTGAATGGTGTGTCATAAGGAGTTGGTAATTGATAATCTCCCTTCCACAGTCAGTTTCCAAGATTCTCGATGCTGCCAGCCTGGAGCTTCTCAATGAAAGCTGCAGGAGGTCCCTGCGGAAGCTGGCGGGGCAGGCTGACTCCGAGGAACAGATTGATGACACTATCCTGACGTGATAAAGCTCCCAAAGACCTGGAAACACCGAACCAACCGCTGCATCAGCATTTCAACTCAAACACCTGTTATAAATGTTTTCATTTTTGAAAATGTTAATTCTGATGGGATTTCATGAAAAGGACTCCCAGAGAGTATTTTAGTATCAAATATACCAGAATAGCCTTAATTAGACCCACATTAGCTGAAAACTAAAAATTTGGTCCCCTTTTTGGAACAGATTATGTGCAAGAGACAGATGTACTAACCAATACTGGTCAGTTGTGGCCAATTGTGAGATGTGGCTAGAGCATATCAGGCTTAAACTCTGATGACAACTATTTCGTTTCCAGGGTCTGTGCAAAAACTCCAGTACTGTTTAAGTATTGTTGGTTTTTCCATGTACCCTGGGAGGCAGGAATAGAACTCAGTGAAAGTTCAGTTGTATTGTTTTGTGTACTGCTAACTTGCTGCGGTTCTGAAGACTGAAAATCCCTGTAAAATGGAGTATTTAAAATAGCCTTAGAAATCGCAGATGTGAAAGGGGGATTAAATGCAGTCTGTTAAGAGAAGGAACATTTAATAAAGGCTCTGACTTTGATCCTTCTGATGTAAACTGTTCTTTTTACAAATTAATTTTTCAACAAACTTACACTGTGATTTACTTTTTAGATGTGTTTGTTCTAGAGCATACAGTTTGTAGAGTGGGCAGTGCTGTGATCTGTGAAAAGCTTTTGCAGTACTGAGGCAAACCAGGGTTTAAAGCCAAGCCAGAACTGACATTTAATGAAATTTGTAAGTAATTACTCCTGTTAATTTCCAAAGTTATTTGACTACAGACAGCTTTTTTTTTAGACTTGCAAAAAGTCCTTTGTATTTACATCTTGAAAGGCTTCACAAGATACTTGGCATTAGGTTTTTTGGTCAATGAATTGTGCTGCTCCAAGAAAGTATTTTATTTTACCTGGCCACATGTATCTCTCTTGAAAAAAAAAATTACTAGTACACTTTATGTCACTTGATGGAAACAGTGAAAATCTTGTTGCGGAATTAGTTGTTCTTGAGAGGGAGGAGTAAAAAAGGTAGTAGTTCACTTGCACTTGTGAAGAATATGCTGATATATCAGTCACAGTGAAACACTCGATTTGGATTTTGATAGCTACTTTTTGCTAAACTATTTATACACTGCAGTATAATATATCAAGAGATAAAATATCCGTAATTTTTGCCACATCATGAGATCTGATAAATTGGTACTGTCAACTTGGAGACTAAAGAACTAATTTTTTTTCACATTTCAAATGTCTTAAAAATACCAGTTGTCAGCAAAAGAGAATTTTTCCCTACAACTGATGGTATTAACATCTTTGAACTGTCAAGCAGCTGTCTCTGAGTGACAGTTGAACTGTGTGTATTTCAAGAAGATCAAAAAATCATTTATGAGAGAGGTTTAAATGTACAAGGTGCTGAAAATTAAAATGGAAGGGAGACAAATGTGAAAGCATAAAGTATTCAAATATTTTGATTTTTTTTTTTAATTAGTCACAGTTCTTACTGTCCATTTTATTTGGTAACACCATGATGCCTCACATTTTTCACATGCTGTTTCATGAGCCTAAAAACAGAAGTAATAGGAGTCACTGTCATTGGTGGTTTGTGTGCTGGATTCAAGGGATTTCCCTGCAGCTACAGTGCCCTCATTTACTCTGGTGGTGCTGGGTCGCATGATGGGCTGCCCCAGTGCTTTTCTGGGGTTGAATATATACATATATATACACATACATACACATACACATCATCCATTTGAGCATAACAGAATGAGCTATACGTGTAGTGTTTAAAATGCATGAGTTGCAGAGTGAATGTGAGCTGAAGGTCATGTAAGTGGATTCCAGGATGTGAGGACCTTGACAGGGGTGGACTCTGAAAACTATAATACGTTTTTGAAGGTCAAGACTAAGAAAGGTTTATAGTTAAGTGGGCAACTCCCACTAGACCACGTTGCTCCAACCCCCATCCAACCTGCCCTTGGACAGATCCAGGGATGGGACAGCCACAGCTTCTCTGGGCAATCTGTGCCAGGGCCTCCCCACCCTCACAGGGGACAATTTCTTCCTCATACAGACTCAGTTATAGTCTATAACAATCCAAGTTCTTTAGTGCTAATATACCTCTTCCCCTCTCAATGACAATGCATGTTAGTGAGACAGGTTTAATTAAATAATTCAATTTGATCTCAGGAGTTCCAAGTACCAGTAAGAATATTTTTTTGTAGAAAAATTAATCAAAGCAGAAACCCAGCACTTTTGTGTTATGCCCCCATCTAGAAGTGGCTATCGTCTAAAAAGTGACCACGGTCTTGCAGAATTTGTGTAGTCAGTGTCTGTGCAACTGGTAACAAAATCACACAGGCTGCTGGATGACTGTAAAAGTGCTTCTGAACTGCAGATGTAGGCTAGGGATGATGCAATCACAGCTGCTGATGGGCACGAGGTCAAGGCCCTTCCTGAGCCATACACAGGCACATCTCTGGATTAAAACCCCGAGGAACTTTAGGCTGACCTGACTTGCCAGGCCTGTGAAACACACCTGTGCATTTCATATCACTGCTGTGGGGCTCCTTCACCTGCGGGTTGGGTTTCGATGGGAACCGTTCCTGTACCTACACAAATCGTTCCTTTGGAGCAGAGGTGGCCGTGCTGGGGCTCCCTCGCGCCTTTCAAGCTTTCCTGGGGGCAGCATCGTTTCCCGTGTCCTTACAGGAGAACCTACGGGAACGAGAGGGAGGACACACTGGCGCCTGACTGCAGGTCTCTGGGCGGCTGGGCACAGAGGACAGACCGGGTCCCCGCGGAGAGGAAGGAGGGCAGCAGCGCCGGAGGGCGGCAGCGCCGGGGGGCGGCAGCGCCGGAGGGCGGCAGCGCCGGAGGGCAGGCAGCGCCGGAGGGCAGGCAGCGCCGGGGGGCGGCCACTCCCTCAGACGGCTGCCATGGCCACCGGCGCGCGCAAGACGCCTCACGCGTCGGCCCCTCGCGCGCAGGCGCTGCCGCACGGGGAGCGCGAGGGCGCAGCCGTTTTCCCGCGCAGACGCGGCGCGTGGGTGGGGCGGGGTCGGCGCAGGCGCAGATGCGCAAGTGGCGGCTCCTGGTTGCGGCCCTGCGCGTGCGCGGCGGCGGCGCCGCTGTCAGTTCCGGCTGTTTGTCCGGGAAGTGGCTCCGGCCGGAGCCGCTGCCGCCGCCCCCTGCCCCCCCCCCCCCCACCCCCGATTGCTCCGCCGCCCGCGGCCGCGCCCTGGCCATGGCCCGGGACTACGACCACCTCTTCAAGCTGCTCATCATCGGCGACAGCGGTGAGCACGGGTGGCGCGGCCCGGGGGCGGGGGTAGGCCGCTGGCGGGGTGGCCGCCCCTCGGGCCGTGAGGGGCCGGAGTGCTGTGGTGGGGTCGGGGCAGGCGGCCGGGGCAGTCGGGGAGGGACGGCCTCCTCCTCCGCCCGGGGCACCCGCGGCCTTGTTCTGCTGGTGCGGCGGCGCGGGGCTGAGCCGGGACCCCCGCGCTGCGTGTGAATGGCGGGGCGCGTTCGCTTGGGCTTCGTGAGGTTTTATCTGATAAACCTGCGGAACTGGCTGCCACAGGATATTATGGTAAATAGCTTGGCTGGCTTTGAGAAAAGGCAGATTAGACACGTAGAAGTCAAGACAGCACCGGCAGTGCTGCCGGCATCAACCTTGGCGATCGCTTATTTTGACGGCGCCCACTAATTGTTGCTGAGGTGAGGAGGGAATTCCCTTCCCCACTGACAGGCAGTTTAGGGATCGATGGGTAGGGCTGGGTGCCCTAAGGATTACTGTTTCCAGTGTGGCAACTAGTACGTTTCAGCAAGCATTATTATCTTAATTATTCCTTAAAACATTTTCTGTGCTTCAGCCTGAACTCTCCGTTGTCGAGTTCATATTTTTTTTTTTAATAAATCCTGGAAGAGCTGGTAGCCTTGTGTACTTTTACAGTATAAGGATACAGTATATTCTTATATTATAGGATGCAAATATCTAAAGGCATAGTTTGAGTTTTTTGAAAGTAGTTTTTTAAATACTTTTGCAGCAGCCTCAGAAACTTCTGGAGGGCTGAGCACGTGAACTGTGCCAGTGTCTGGTGCTTTGGTCTGGATAAGAGTAAGAATTGGGACTGGGAAGATTTCTGCCTTTGGTGCAGCTCAGTGTGCTTACAGCAGCTTACAGTTGAATTTCCATAAACTGGAGAAGGGTGCATCCACCCTCTTCTTTTAACAGAGGTGTGGTCCTTGGGGTGGCAGGTCCTGGCACGCAGCGAGGCACAGCTCTTGGGTGGAAGTGTAGTGTTGCATGATCTTGGCAGTTGTCACCTTCAGAAGCTTCAGCTTCATGTAAAAAATGTTTTTTTCTATACTAAATTGTGTCTGCATGAAGGGATCTAAGGAGGGAGACAGGACAACAGCTTCAGAACAGCTTAAACCCCATCCAGTTCTGGGAGCCTGTGGATTACTACGATCAAATGCTGCATTCTGAGTAGAACAGAAACTCTGTTGCTTGCTGATGAGTTCCAAAACTGTTCAGGGAAGAGAAACAGGATGATGAAAACTCAGAGAATACTTCTCCTCATTTTAAACAATTAAATAAATTTTCTTAGCTCAGTCTTCACGAGCAAAATCCCTATATATAGATATCCAGTAAAGGAGTGTTGTGAGAATTGTTAGGCTGCCTGTGGTTCTCTGCTTTAATTAAATCTCACGATGTAGTTTGAGTATAGATTTTTCTTTGGCTTTGTTTTTCCCCAACAGGAAGGCTTTGTCTGTGCTTTCACAAAACAGTTTGCTTGCCTTGTTTATTGACATTTATTCCCTGTAATAGGAAGTGGACTGTTACTGGATAGGATAGTTCTGTCTCATGTGCTTTCCCCTGTATGCAAATCTGTCAAGAGGGTAGTAGGTTTGTGTGTTTTTAGAACAGGTTATCTTGAAAAGCTGCTGGTGATTTCAGCTGTGCCAGGTATTTAAAAATAATGCAGAAGATCTGTACTTTGCATCTGCTTCTTTAATTCACTCTACCATTAGTAAGATATGGGTCTTAGAAACTTGTCTGACACTAACATTTGCTTTCAATTTTGATTGTGCAAAGTCAATAGGCCTTTTCTTTGTTTGTGTTGTTTCATTTTGCTGTCTTCAACAAGCCGAGGGCCCTGCAAGCCTTCTCTTCAGATCTTCAAATAGCTCTGTGTGGGAAGCTTGGGGTCACCAAGAGTGTGGTTTTTCTATGTGTGAACAGTGTGGGTCAGAAGCAGTGTTTGTTTAGTGAGATCGTTGTCACTGGGAGCATGTAGAACTTCCTGAGTTTGGGAAGTTTCTTCTCTCTGGAAGCTGCCAGTGTGCTAGGAGCTGTGCAGCCTGTGCAGTGGAGGGCAGTGTGACAGAGCAGTGTGATGTGCAGCTCTGCAGCATCGCCCAGGGCTGGCTGACACTTGGAGATGGTGGTGTGGTCTGAGAAGTCTGCAGGTTCCGGCACCTTCTTGCCTTTCACTAAGCTGAAGGCTAAGGCTGCTTGGTCAAGGAGTATAGCACTTGCTGGTGAAACATTCTTATTTTCTCTTTGTTTCTTATTTTTTCTTAGTTGACTGGTATTTGCAGAGCTTTAACTCTTTCTAAATAACCAGTCCTCTGTTGAAGTACAGGAGTTGCTCTGCTACCTTTTTTGAGCTCAGAGGTATTGATTGTATGCATGCTGTAACTTTGTGGGGTTTAGTTCCTTTCTTCTTTTCCTCCTTAGCTTGGCACTAATTACAAATGAGCATGGCTTCTCCAGATGGGTGGTGATTTGAACTCTTTGCAAATGAGACCTGGTTTACTGCAATCATGCAGATTTTTAGCTTGGTTTTTACTTTTTGTTGGTAGCTGTTGTTACATGCCAGCAGCTGAGAACTACTGGAGTTCTGCATAGCCTTGGCATAGGTCTTCTATTAAGAAGAACTTGCAAGTTATACATAATCAGAATAATAACCTTGAATAACTTCTACCTGAAAAGATTTAATGGTGAAGTTGAATTTCCTATTCATGGCATAGCAGATTTATTTTGGGGAGGAAGGGTCCTTAACAGCAGAGATGCTGTGCAGAGATAACAACATGACAGTATACAGATACCTATATTCCCCTGGGTGGGTGTGCAGGAATGAGTTTCTTACAGTTCTTGTCTGAAGCACTGTGAAAAATGCTTCCCTGCAGCAGGGTGTGATCAGGGTGCAAACAATCAATTATGGAAAACCTGGATGAAGTGCTACTCAAAGCACTTAGAAAAATGTTTCATGGAACATTTTGGCAGTGAGTACAGCTTCAGAAAGGTATGTGTCCTTCCTGTTAGGTGTGGAACAAGACTGTTTTGGATGGCAATACCAGGCAGTGATTCCCAGTTCCTGTTTGATTTAGGCTTCCATTAGACTTGTGGCCATGCTAATGTGAGCTTTGTAGTACCAAGCCCTGGTCTGATTGTCAGAGCAGTCCAAATTCCTCACAGAATGGGGGCAGGCAGTGTTGTTACTGACGTTACACATGATGTGCAAGTGGAATTCAATAGAGTGCTGAATTCAGGGCCGTGTTCTGAGCACTTGTTAATTTACAGGACATGCTCAGCTTTGGCTCTTTCCCTAGCAGATGTAAGCTTCTTGCTTGTACACTTGCTTTTAGTTATTATTCTTCTCTAACCTCTTGAACTGACCACAGTTCAGAAGCTGCAGTTTGAGGGTATGCTGAGGGCTGGAGGAGAGAGAGGACAACTCCCACCTCCCTGCACTGCTACCAGAAACATCCTGAGTTTTGGGGTGACTGTGCTTGGTGAAATTTCCAAGGAGAGTGCTGAGATGAGCAGTCAAGGTGGATGGTACCATATGATCTGCTGATCTCTATGCAGTGGATGGATAAAACACCGTTATTGTTCCCTGCCCCCCAAAATCGCTGTATTCAAAGATTTGCTGTGTTTGTTTATCACAGGTGTGGGCAAGAGCAGTTTGCTGTTGCGTTTTGCCGATAACACCTTCTCAGGTGAGTGATTTGTTTCCTTAAATAAGTAAAATGCCCCAGGTTTGCTCCAGTGCTGCTGGTTGTGAGGAATCTGTGTTTGCCCACTGATAGCTGTGCTGGGAATACATTGTGCTTTTAACTTTGCATCTCTTGGTATAATCCTGTAGAGGCCACCCTGTCTGATCTTCACTTGCAGCTGGAAGTCCCTGAATATTGAAATACTGAGGTGGTTCCAGAAACAGCTTAGGTGGTTTAGGTTATGCTGTACTCTCTGCAGACTTCCTATTGGCCATTTGGGATTTAGATTGATTATTGTGGTAAACCACTTACATTTGTAATGTAACCAATTTATTGGGAGGAAACTCTTAGAACAGACTGTATTCAAAATAAGTGTTCGCACAAGCATTTAAAGCAAAGTGTTAGCTCAAAATTTTCACAAATGAAATGCTCTCATGGTTACTGTCTATTTCTTGAGCTATTTGGGTCCATACTCTTGATCATTGTGGTTGAAAAATAATAATTTTATGTTGTAACACTGAGCTTTTAATTATTTTAATTTTAAGGGTGGCATGGGAGAAGTGGTTTTATGGCTAGGAAGAAAAGCTGTTAGCTGCAGATAAAAATATGCAGATCAGCATGATATAAGGCATTTTAAATAGTAAGCAGATATGGGGAACCTTGTTCTGTCCAGTCTGAGAGCTGCTGCCAAGTAGTGTTCAAGCAGTGTGCTTTGGGGCATCCAGAATAAACAAGACTTAGGTTCTCACTTACCCTCACTTTCCCTCCAGGCAGCTACATTACCACCATTGGAGTGGATTTTAAAATCCGAACAGTTGAGATCAATGGAGAGAAGGTGAAACTCCAGATCTGGGACACAGCTGGCCAAGAACGCTTCCGGACTATTACATCAACGTGAGTAACGCTGAGCTTTGTGCTGTGTAGCTTTGGGGCTGGATCTCGGAGTCCAGAGTTGGGGTTTAGCTGTTTAAGTGTTGCAGTTGATTAACTAATGATAGCTGTGTGGTCTGTACAGGGAAACTTCTCTCAGCTCTTTCAGAACCAACAATAGTGGTGATATTCTGGCAAGGTTTGGAAGTGGGATTTCAGAGTTCCTTCACCCTTTTATGCATTCCCACGTGGCTTTGTCTTATTCCTCTGCTGCTGGTTTCCAAAGGGTAGAACTGGGATCATTAGACAAATATAGTAGAAAACTTCTCTCTGTGCCTGTCCAAGTTCGTCCTCTGAATGCACTGCAGAAGCACAGAGTGCAAATCTCTGTCAGTGCTGTATAACTAATGAACAGCTTGGAGATCGAAGAGTAGGATTTCTGATCCTTGGTTTTTCTTTAGGACAAATGCTTTAGTAGCTGTCTTTGTGTGGAGTTCTGCTGAAGCAGATGCCCACATGATATTAACCTTTTCTTTGGTTGGAATCAGATTCAAGCTCATTGTCCTTTTGAACAGCATGTGCAGAGCTTTTCCTCTTCCTGAAAAAACCACACCCAGAGCTGTGGTGGTGGGAGCTAAGAATAATATGTGTTTGTAAACTGATTGCAGTAAAGGTGGACCGCTCACTGGAGAAGAGGGAAAAGTACACTTGGAAATGGAACTTTTGTTTCCTTGGCTATTAACCAAAATAATTCTTGAAAGACCCATGTGTTTTACTTGGTCTTTCATGACTCACTTCTCCTTTGGTTCTTGTTTGAGAGGAGGATCATTTTCAGCTGATGAATTCATTAATTTACTCAGACCTGAAAATAATGAGATTGGTTACATCTGTGTTATGTCTAAAGCACTAGAAATGGCAAATTTGAATGTGATGTGTGCACTGCCCATTTCCTCTGCACTCCTATGCGGATATTACTGGACTACTTCCATTGTTTCTTAAGTGTTTAGCTTGAAAAAAACTCAGTTGCCTCTTTTAGGGTTCCTGTGTGTGACATCACTTCTTGTTTCATTGCTGCAGGCAGCTTTGGGAAGGAAGTGGTGAGGGGGAGGCAGCCCTTCAGTGCTTCGGCCCCTGTCAGCTGTGACAGGCTAGTCAGAGTGCCCCGATTACTGCTGAGTCAGCAAATGGCCTTCCTGTTTGCATATTCCCTGAGGCAACTTGGAGCTGGTAATAAGCATTGGGTCGTGGAGCTAGCTTAGAAAGCCATGGAGTATCCAGCACTGAGCAGAGAATACCAGCAAAGGAGGATTCCTTTTGCCAATGGGAATAGCTATAGATAGGACTTTGCAAGAATGTAAATTCTTTTCTTGATTAACATTTAAAATAGGTAAGCTGAAACAGTTGGAGGCATTTGTGCCATGACCTGTTGAAACTCTGCTGCTACTTCCTTTTGCATAGCTTTTTACTCAAGTGAGGTGTATTTTACTTTGGGAGGAGCTAAAGTATTGAGGTTTCTGCCTTAGCTCTGGTAGTTACACAATCCTCCCATGGTCAGGGAAGAAGACTTGCATTTTGTGCAATTCTAAGAAAAGAAGTTCATGTGTCCAAGTGCATTTGAATTGTTGAGGAAAACTCCTTGGGAATGCTGGTTCCATTGAGAACATGACTCCTCTTGCTAGGTTGGCTGGCTGTGCCTGTCTACTGTTCCTAATCATATCACCTATAAAACCAGGAGATAACAAGAGTTGGAGTTTAGAAATGGTTCTGTCTGGGTTGGTTTTGTTTTCAGTTATTGACGAAGTAGTACTGTAACTGATTTATTTATAGTAAACTGAATGACAAATCAAGTAATCCTGTTTATTCTTGCAGAAGGGTTTGGCTATCAAATCATGGGTGGAGTGTGAGTGTCCTATCAACAGAATGTGGTAGTCTGCCCAGTCTTTGACTAGGTTGAGGTTTAGACTGAAGTTAAGACTATAAAAGGTGCTCCTTCAGTATTACAGTAGGTTAGGGAATCCCTTTACAGTGAAAGGCAGAGTTCAGATTGATGTTGAGCCAAGCCTGGCAAGAAAGCCTGAAATTAGAGCCTATCTGGTAATTACAGTAATAGGTTGGAAGTGCTGCTATGTGGACTTAAAACTGCAAAATGCTAGAGGTGGTAGGAAGTTAATAGTGGAAAATTGGGAAACATTAAAAGGTTGTACTAGTTTGATTTCACTTGACTGTAGCTACAGTCAAAAGCTGAAAAGCAGAATAAAACTGTTAAGGAACAGAAATCAAGTTGATCTGGAGTACTCTACAGAAGCTCAAGAAAATGAAATTAGATCAGAATTGCAGACTAGGAAGTATGAAGGCAGCTAGTTTTATTGTCTTTTAAATGTGGAAATACTGGGATAGCTGCTGCCTTCTGGGAGGAGAGGCTGATCTGTGTGAATTTGGCTGCCATGGAATGTCATCCAGTTTAAATTTTATTTAAATTCACCAGGGATTTAGCATGCCAGGATGCAGCTGTATTATCAGGAATATTTAAAATGCATGAACAGCCAGTCCCTGTACTTGATTTCCTTTTGTAGACAGGACTACTTTGTCCTGATTCAGGACTGTGGGTTTAGGATTCAAGCTTTATATAATAGTTGTCAGATGCCAGCTCCGGATAAATAGTGATAGCAGAGAGCTCTTCTGCCATGGTTTCCTGTGGAATGGCATGTTCAAGAGAGGGATAAAATTTTTGAGATGATAGAATTGCTGTGTTTTGTAAAACAGATGTGACTAAAAGACTAGTGGTTAAAAGACTAGTCTGTCTGACAATAGATGTGCTTCCAACAACCTGAAAGAAAGATGAGTATGAAACCAGATTATTAGAAGTGTCTGGAATTGGTTAGAATTCTAGATGAATGAAAAAATGAAGGAAATGTGTGCTACAAAGTAGTGAAATACGAACAAAGAAGCTAGATTAAACCAGTGACCCATCTTTCACATTTGGCAGTTACATGTTTTCCTGAAAACAATAACATATGGGTCCTAGTGGACTGACATAGTGTCTCTCTGAAATCTGACTTAGCTACTGCTGTGCTCCAAGAAACTGGTTGTTACAACTCCAGATGTTAATATTGGGAGGCAATTGCTAGAGGGAATATGAGAACTTTCTCACTGGTATTTTGCAGTAGGGAATGCCCCAATGAGTGGCAAATGTTCCCTCGTGTTTACCAAGGCCGTGTTCAGGGACATGAGGGGAGGATGCGTGTGGCTGAAGGACATGTTGAGTTTGAGTGACACCCAGTTTAATTCTAATAGTAGAACAAGCAATAAGGTATTTATTTCAATGTAAATGTTGGCTTTCTTAAGCCTTTTCCACACCAAACCTAAATATAAAGCCTCTAGGTCTAGCAGCTCTTCCAACTATATGGGAGATTGTTGGCTACTACCGAGCAGCCAAGGACATACACAGGTCAAGTTTGGTTGTCTTTCACCTCAGGAAGATATTTTAATGTATACCCTTAACATGACTAACTGGTCTAGGACATTTTTTTCTGTATTTCCCTAAGGTATTTCCACCAGCAGATGCTGGCTTTGAGGGTTTGCAGAGTACATGGCAGAGCACACCCACCACACAGAGGACAGCCAGCATCAGTCAATCTGTGACTGGGAGCATCAGACTGAAGACTTCAGGTCTCTTCTGCTCTCGTTTCTGTGATCTCCATCTTTCTGAAAATGTGGATGGGAAGGAGATAAGACATTCTTTCCCTTGTGTCAAAGCCTCAACTACCTCCTAGTTGCCAAAAGCACAAAATTTACACCTACTCCTCTCTGAATGCCAAAAGCCCCATCTGTTCTCTACTTGCCAAAGCCCACAACTTGTTATAAAAACAACTCTGCACTGCATCATTCTGGAAGTTGAAGTATGGGATAGGATAAATCAGATTTTGTTTTCTAGTACTGTCCTGCATTTGGGATTGGAGAAGCTTCACTGTACTTGTTAAGCCTAAAATGTTATCTAGTATGCAGAGCCATATCTAACAACTGATAGAAAATAGCATGACCAGCTTTTTGAGAAAAAATGTGTGCTGTGGGACATAAGAGTTAGAGAATAACAAGTAGTCATGGTCTTACCTCTCAGGCTTATATGTCTTGGTAATGACAGCCAATGGAGAAAATGACATTTTAGTGTAGATGAGAGGTTGGCAACCTTTCTAGAATGATGTGCCAGACAATTTTCCCTTCCAAAAATAGAAGCTGTGTGTGCTGGTAGGAACTCATCAGGAGTCAGGGGTTGCTGTCTTGCACAAAGGAAGATACTTCTGCTGAGGTGGTTGGCAATATCAGTGGCAGGAGGTCCAAGCTCCTGCTGGGTTCCCACTGCTGTGGTGGTCTCTGCTGCAGGGTCCAGCCCACAGTCCTCACATCCCAGGAGCACAATCTGACAGTGCTGATGATGTGTCAGGAGTGGGATTGGTACATGCAGGCTGCCTGTTTTCCACTCTGTGACATCATATGCTTTGCTTAGAAGAAAATCTAGGTGCGTGGGCAAGGTAAGAGCAGCAGGATGCTCTGTTGGGCCCCCTGCTTGGGATGACAGGGATGCCAGGCTGGGCTCAATGGTGTGCACAACAGAATGAAGCAGCTCTGCGTAGGTGCAGCTGAAGCACTGCACTTCTCTAAGGGCTGAGTGTTGTCTTGGCAAATGCAATGCTTAGTGTTAGGGAGGAAGTGGTAGGTCAGCCTGAAGGCTGCTGAGTTAAAAGACTATTAGGTGATGATGGGGGAGAGCTTGAAGATAATTGGTTTATTGTTCAGCTGTGGAGAAATCCAGTTATCACACAAAACAGGGTTCATCAAAACCAGAGTGCAGGACATGTTAGTGTCAGGAGAGGATGCGTTATTTTTGCAATGTGGATTCAGGCCATGGAGTACCTCTCCCTCTAAAGGATCCAAGTTACGAATTAAAGTTGAGTTGTCATGAAGTGAAGCACAAATGCAGTGCTGTAGGAAGTTTGAAGCTGTTAGAAGAACGGACTGTGAATCGATTAGAACATTTAAAAGTGCAGGATCTCTTATGGGCTGGGAACAAGTAATTCTTACCTGAGTTAGTTCTTGCCAAGGGACGTGAATGTACAACATAAATCACTGGTAAAACATGGCGTGGGAGAAGTATCTGAGTGTCTTCTGCAAGTGCCCAGACAAGCAGTAGGAGCAGCAGACTGTTCTACTTCTGCAGGGCATCATGGAGGAGCACTGATACCCAGGGACTGTGGCTGCAGGGGGATCAGGAGAGGAAGATGTGTGACTCTGAACGTGATCTGTGCCTCTCTGGAAGTCTGTCTGATAGTGTATAAAGGCAGGTGGCTTCTCCTGTAGAAGGTTGATGAGGCTGGAGGTGGGAAGAGACAGTAACTTACTTAAGCACTTCTGTAGCAAAGTGAGCTTCTGAAGCTTTGAGATCTTCTCAAGTATATGTTTGGGTTAGGTTTAAAGGCTTTGAAATTCAAAGGTGTGTTTGCTGAGTTGGAATAGTCAAAGAGGAGAAGAATGGTTACAGTGGACATCTCTGAAGTGCAGTGGATGTACTGCAAGAAGTGCTTGTGGTAAGACAGGTCTAGGAATGCTGTTAGAATTTAAGGGAAAACCATCAACTTTATATGCTGGTTTCTTGAATTTGTTTTACTAAAAATTTAAATGTTGATCAGAAGAAAGAGAAGAGGATGAAAGGAAAAGAATAATGCTACACATAATATAAAAAATGGATCCTCACTTAACTGTTTTTTGTTTCAGTTACGTGGTTGTTTTTTTTTTTTTTTTTTTTGGTCACAGCTGCCTAAGTTGCAATAGGGAGCATACCTGGTAGCCTTGTGATTGGGGCTGAAAACTAATAAGGCAGAGCTTGCTGGTTTTTTATATAGCATTCTCATGGTGCACATACTGTCTGTCTTTGATAGCTTTGTGGAGGTGATAATGTTGGAACCTGAATTCAGATATTTATTGTGCATCTTTTAAAGGTGCCAGTTGCCCAAGACTAATGGCAATAAACTGAAATAAAACTTATTATTAATGTCTAAAGGTAGCAGAGTGTATCAATGCACATATGGAGTAGATCTGTTGAGTAGGAAGGTGTGATCAGAACACAGTCGCTCAACAAGACAGAAATTTTTGAGATCTCGATAGAACTGTGACCAAGGGTTGGGTATATTTGGAGATCTGCTGAAATTTTAGTCTATAAGTGATCGTTCACAGGTAACAGAATTACTCTAAAAACCTGATGATGTGGTTTATGTAGCCCCAAGGTTCACATCACAGTCAGTTCTGAGGATGTGCTGGGGTACCACTGCCTTTGGTTCTGTAGATGGAAGACTGTTCATCTTTGAAGGTTGTGACAACCTGAACAAGGAAGATTTTAGAAGTCTGAACTTTGAAACCTATTTGTATAGACTGAACGAGCAGGGAGTCCTGTAGCTTTAGAGGAGTAGCCTGGGATCAAGCTGTTGTAAAAGAGCTACATGAGTCTCATTGGAAAGAAAATAGGGGCACTTGATTACCGTCACTTGAGGATTTGTTGTGACTCCTGTAGAAGCTAAGTGGAAGAGCAAGAGCTGGGAAGGAGATACCTCGAGTTAACATTTGCTGTACTTTTGTGCCCCACAGGTATTACAGAGGAACACATGGGGTCATTGTTGTCTATGACGTAACAAGTGCAGAATCATTTGTAAATGTGAAACGGTGGTTGCATGAAATTAATCAAAATTGTGATGATGTCTGCAGGATACTAGGTAGGTAATTAGGGATTACAGCATCTTATTTAGTGGGCTGTCCTGCTGAAATACCAAGCTGACTTTTCTTCTCTTTCCTTTTTTAGTGGGAAATAAGAATGATGACCCAGACCGAAAAGTGGTAGAAACAGAAGATGCCTATAAATTTGCTGGGCAGATGGAGATCCAGTTGTTTGAGACCAGCGCCAAAGAAAATATTAATGTGGAAGAGGTAATAGAATATTCAGAAGAGTAGAGATACAATGATTTGGGGATAATGGTGTGGGAGGAAATAAAAATTCCATTCTTCCCATTGACGAAGAAAGATAAAATGCTTGTACAAGTTGCAAGTTGTAGGTAAAATGTCAAAAAGAGACATTTTTTGGAAGAGTTTTTGGAAGAGTTGGAGAAGTGAAATGAAGGAGCCCATGCTGCACTTTCAGTAGCTTTACAGTGCTCACATATTAGGCAGGAAAGACTTGAGAATGCTTATAGGAGGTATCACTGCTCAGGCTGCACTCCTTGGCCTCAGTTGCCAAACTACCCTGGTTTTATTTACTGGTTTGGAAAAAGGGATAGAGGGACTATTTAGTTTGGGAGTGGGTTGGGAAAAGGTATTGGATTTCCACTGGGGCCATAGTGGTTTGGGGAAGGTCTCTGAAGCATTATTAAAACATGTAGAAAAGAAGAGTGCCTTCCAAGGAGCTCCCCACAGGAGCCAGCTTGAGTTCTAGAGTGGTCTGAGTGTGCTTGTTTCTCTTCCAGATGTTTAATTGCATTACAGAGCTTGTCCTGCGAGCAAAGAAAGAAAATTTAGCAAAGCAGCAACAGCAGCAACAGAATGATGTGGTGAAGCTAACGAAGAACAGTAAAAGGAAGAAGCGGTGCTGCTAATACCCCTTCTCTGCTGCAGAGACTCTGCTCTCAGACAGATCAGCCCCTCCAGCTAGACTCGGGCAATTCCACTGGGGCAGGCTTTGGGAGAACTTTCTCAGTTTTGTGCCGTTATTTAAAGATTACTTTTTCTTCATGTTTTCTATCAAGAGGCGCTGGCACCTTACCACTGCAGTGCCAAGAAGATATTGGATGGAATCTTGCCCCCCTCTCCTCCCCTGCTCATTCCAGTGCGCCTTGTAGACAAGAAGGACGTTGCCTACCAAGTGGACTAATTAACCCAAGAGTTTGTATATAATGTATATTGCTTTAACCAGCCTTGCCTCCCTGTTGTCGCTTTGGCTTCTGCCTTCTTAATGTCAACCAATCATGGACTGCAGAGTTCATTTTTTTAAAGAAAAAGTTAAAAAGTTCTTAATTCGAGTTGGCCCCAGACTGGCAGTGACTGCTTCTTGGGGCCTCCAGCTGCATTTCTTTTGGGCCCCAGGCTGGCACCTGGTGCCCCTGGGGTCCCTGGCTTCTCCTGAAGTCCCAGGCTTTTACTGGGGCTCAGGAGTGTTTTTCTAGGTACCAGGATTGCAGGTATCACTGCTGGAGCCTGGGGTTTCACTTCACCAGCCCCTGGGCTGGTAGCCGGTGCTGCTGCTGGGGCCTGGCGTCATCGAGATTTGTGGCTGGATCCTTGGGTTTCACCTCCTTGTGCTGCAGCCCGACTGTACCTGTGCTCTCCTGTAGTTTGTATCAAGATACTGGAAAACAAACTGACCTGCAGAAGTGGGATTTGTTTGGATAAAACCTTTTTTTTTTTTTTTTTAAAAGCAAAGTTTAACTACTTTGACCTCTGGTTCTGCCAGTGTCCTAAATGAGGGTCCATTTCTTTTGAGAACAAAAATCATGTGATTCTGCCAAAAACCCCAAATTTCTCCTTGTTGCCCTGTCCACAAATAGGCAATCTGAACTTGAATGTGAATTTTGGTGGCAAAGCTTTTGTTTTTGGGAGAGAAAAGGCATGAAAAAAATCCAGCTCTTCTTATTGATGTCTGAATATGAAAACTGCAGGATCATTCCCAGGATTCTTCTGTTAGGAAAGAGGACTGCTGTTTAATGCAAAGAAATGGGAAGCTTGCTTGCTTGGGTTATGTGGTGGTGGAGGATCACACTTGGAAACAAACCAGGCTTGCTGTGCTCAGCAACATTTTCTTGGCCCTTGTCAGCCTTTCTGGGAAAACAAGGGCTCACTTCCTCAGCCTGAATAGATGTAGCTAAACGGTGGAGAGTGTATGTGTGTGTAACTAAAATATCAAACATCTGGGCTGAAAGGACATGCTCAGCACCTGAATTATTGCCTAAATAATATTAAAAATAATTTTTCCTTAAAAGGCATGGAGGGTGTGATTTCTTTTAAGGCCTTGAAGGTGGGCGTACTCCATGTGCCAGTAAGTGGCCCTATGGAATTGCTGGCCTTAGTTTGGTAGGATGTGATTCACCCATGTCCATGAGCTTGGAATCAGCCCACTTCTCTCCCTTCTTCACCCTTCCCCCAGGAGAGGCTAAATTTTAGTCACTTATTTTGCCTGCATTTTTTTTAGATTTTTTGAGTTGCGGTAAGAGCCCTGATCATACAATCACATCACAATCAAATCACCTTAAAGACTTTCCAAAGTGCAAACAATGAATGTGTAACACATGGGTTTTTGTTTTTCAATCAGTTCAAGTGCTGGGGATATGTATCCAGCTGCCTTCACCCATTTCTTCACATATCTTGCATTGGTAAGCCAAGAATTCAAGCGAGCTGGGATGATGCTGCTGGAGTGACCTCTGATAATTGTAAGACTTGAGTGGCTGTGGAAAGTGGTGGCTTAGATCACACCAGTCCATCCTGTCTGCTCTCCAGTGTGGAATGTGGTATGTGCTGGGAGGAGCTGGGTCAGTCCCTGGAGCACTCCTGTGGGAGTACAGCTGTCCTGTGGGGGTTACCCCCTGCAGATTAAGGGGCCCAGCTGTGTTACTTTGGGACTCTTGTTGGTAGTGTGTGTGCAGGAGGGAGTAACTTCATATAGGCAGAAGTAAAGAACATGTCTGAATTTACTGGATATGATGCAATAAAATGAGGAAATGGTATACCCAAGCCTGAAGTATTCTCTTATATGGAAAAATTGGTTCTCTTTGAGTCCAGGTTTTTGTGGCCATGGTTGGAATTCTATCAATCCAGGTCTAGCTTCCTGGTTTAAAGTGGGAATTCCTTTTTTTTTTTTTCCCCAGAGCTGGCCATAGAGGAGCAGTTACCTCTGCTCTTGCCATCACTGTTCAGTTGGAAGGGGTGGGAACTGTGTTCTGTAGTGGTGCTGATGTGAAGTTTCCTTAATGTTGAGCAATGGAATGTCTAACTGGTTTGCTAGGGTTATTTCTGTAATGAAAGTTTCTAATTATGCTTTTTAAATAATTTTTAAAAACTGAAAATAAAGCTTACAAGCTGCCAAATCTTTTTTTGAGGTTCTGTTTCCTCTGCTGAGGAGGTGGAGGGTGGCAAGCCAAGAGGTGAGCTCTGCTGCTGTGTATAAAAGAATTATCTCCTGAGATGGGATATTAAGAAGACCATAATTAATGCTTTCAAATGTTTAGTTGCTGTTTTAGTTTGAATGAAAGAGCAAGGTGGAACTGGTAACTTATTTCTGTGTGAAGTGAGGTGCCTGTGATTGTGCTGTAATCTTTTTGTCTTATCAACAAAAAGTATTGAGCTTTGAAAGCTTCTCCTTCTGAGGTGACTAAAAATTGTCTGGAGTCTCTCCTCACTTTCCCAGGAAATGAAGGTGTGTTTATGTGTGCAGGAACTGCAGCTGTGCCTTCAGCATCCCCTTGCCCTGCTGCCCAGGCTGCTCCTGGGGAGTGTGATGGAAACCTGCTCTGGGAAGGTGCCTTTGCTCTGTCTGCACCCTTCTGGTAGGAGTAGATAGAGGGGAATCCTGGGGACCTGTGAATGGTCTGAGCAGCAGCTGTTGCCAGCTGTGGGTGTGTCACTGTCTGTGTTTTGTATCTAAACTCATTCCAGTTTGTGCCAGTAAAGGACACACATGGCTGGAAAGTGAGATAATTTACCCACCTTTATGTTCTCCTGTGCACCAAGAGATACAAACCTTTTGCCCATATGTTTTTGCCCTGGCCCCTTCTCTCTAACACACACAGGCTGAATTTCATGGGACAATGCAGCATCAAAGATGCTGTTGGGTGTTAAATGACAGTTGAAAAATGAACTTGTTTTGCATCTGGGCACAGCAAAGTGGTGAGACCTGAGACAGTATTGTATAAATGATCTGTTTTATTCTGAAGACAACTATTTACAAAAGAAGTAGAGCATTGTTTTTACTAAAAATATGCCTTTATAGATTTTTATAATATGTATCTTATAAAAACCATACATTTATTTACATGACTGCTACATACAAAAATTACAGCACTGTAGTTTATGTACATATCTATAGGTACATTCTTTCTGCTTATCCCTGCTGTGTGCTTTTTCATTCTCAATCCAAGGGAATCATTGCTGCAGCACCCAGACACTTCCTTTCCTGGCTTTTTGGTTCAAACAATCTTGCTTTTTATAGCCAAGTGGGGAGTAGTGGGGTGTATGCCTGATGGAAGGCATATCTAGAATTTACCAATCTAAGTAGGACAAGTGCATGTGGCCCTGCCTGCAGCCTCACTTCCTGCTCCCTCTGCAAAATGACACTGTTGTCATTAACTTCTTGATTTACTGTTCATCATCTCCATGGCAAGTTGCTGATCTAAGTTTGTATGATGATAAAGTGCTAGTGACTTGTCTTTCATTTACATTTGTTCCTTGTTTACAGCTGCTTCCCTTCCAGAGTTTAGGAAGGGGAGACTGATCCCTTTTCCCTCAGGCTGGTAGAACAACCATTTGCCCAAACAGCCACTTGTTACTCAGCTGTAGGAAAGTCCTTTGTAACCTTAATCTCAGCAGGCATCTCTTCTCTGTGTAATATTTGAACAGTGACTGTGCAGCACTACTGTTTTATTTACCCTTATCTCAAAAGCAAGGCTGAGGGTTGTGTTTAGAGCTGCTGATCCCACTCCTTAAATCTCCTTTGGGATCCTGAGTACCTGCTGGATTTATGTGCTTCCTCCATCTCATCCTCTGGAGTCGATGTTTCCTTTACACAGTGTATGTCCTGGAAGAGTCAAGTACCACAAGTGAAGTGTCTTCTAACCAGCACTGCAAGGCTGATTTCAGGCTCCTGGCCATGACAGGATGGAGGTGAGTGTGTTAATGACAGCACAGGGTGAAGTAGTGGGGACCTTGTTAAAACAAAATGACAAATGAGTGTGAAGGACTGCACGGGTGAGGTTTCTGAAGACAAAACGACAAAATCAAGCTGCTGTGTTAAGGCAGTTTCTGTTCCTCTGGAGTAGCAGCTCAGCACAAGGAGGTCTCCTTTGGTGTGTTGTCCAGTTCATTACACCCAGTTCTCTTGTATCTCTGGGTTTAGTAGTGCAACTAAGTCTTTAGGGTTAAAAAAACCATACCCAACTGGCACCTTTGAACATGCCAGAACGTTTCCTCTTGCAATCTCTTCCATCACTCTTGTTCAATAAATAAATTGCAATGGGATTAAGGATTCTCCTTAAATAAAGAGACGTGCTGTGCCTACCCCTGCAACTGAATGAGTCACTTTCCTCAGCAAACATGTAGCAGAAGGCACCTTTCTTCATCTCATTACTGCATCTTCAGGGGATAATTTAGGGCCCTTGCCTTAGGATTGCATCAATCCATCCATCCATTGGGGTAGAGACCCACACAGCTGCTGGGCAGGTGGCTTGAATAGAGTTGGTGGGGTCTGGGAAATGACAACTGACAGCAGCAGAAGGGTCCCTGAGGACCGAGATGTTCACAGCTCTCCTGCAATGGAGCATCTTTCTCAGTGTTCACAGGTGTCACTGGCATCATGAAGCCATGCCTAATTTTGCAGGTATCAAAGATTAGGGTGTGACAGAGTCCTGGCAGCAGGAGATGCTGAGCATGTGCCTCATGTCCCTGCCCTGTCCAGAGTCACGATACAAGCAGGACAGGAGGATGAGGACTTGCCATCCTGAGAGCACATGGCACTGCACTGCAGCCCTCCCCCTCGCCTGCACAAGTGGGTACAAGCAGATACTCAACAGCTGAGCATTGCCCAGAAAGGAGAGGCCAAGGTTCAGTTTCCTTCCCTGCCTGTGAGCATCTTTGCCCATAAGCATCAAGCTGTATTGGTAGGGCTTTGCACAACTGTTTCCTGAAGCAGGCTCTGCCATCCAGGGTTCATTGCTTTCATGTAGATGGATTTTACCACTCAACTCTTTACCACCATTGCCAATCCCAGAGCACTTTGCTCCTTGCAACCCAGAGCTGCTTTAGTGCAATATGATTTCATACCAGTGTGGTTGTTTCATGCTAACAAGGAAATATGGGAATGCTCAAATCTTTGTAGGCAGAAATGATATTTGTACTGAGGTATTATGGATGTTCTATCACACAGGTGATCTGAACAATACTAAAACCCAAGCCACCAGCCTCCTACCTGCTGCTTAGAAGGTCTTTGGTACCTATTCTAGCAGAAAGCTTGTTCCTGTAAGTAGTGAGCAGAGATAAGCAGCTCCCTGTGGGATGGTGTGCTAGCACCAAAGTTGCTGAGCAAGGCAGAGCTGAAGGTGCACCCAGCTCTGTCTGCTGTGGGACAGTGCAGGTGGTGGCCTGTTTAAAGCAGCAGGAAACAAACTGGGGCCTGTGGGTATTATGAGCTGGGAGAATGTGTAAAAATTGCATGACAACAGCAGGACATCTCTGAACTGAGCCTGGTGCTCCTTACTGTCTTATGATGGTAGACTGATAAAGAGAAGAGCTATAAAGTGCCCATCCAGTGCCAAGGGAAGCTCCCTACTTGAGTATTGCAGGATTTCCAGCACTGCTGTATGCATACACCGAAAAAGCCACGTTCCTTCTTGTTGATCAAGTCGTGCAAAGCAGGCTCTAATCATCTTTGATCAAAAGGAGCTTTGGCTACCTGCTCACCAAAGGGCTGAGTAGCAACTGATGGACAGGCAGGGACAAATACTCCTTTCTGTCAGTCCACAGCCAATGTTACTGCACAGGGCAGGGTAACCTGTAGGCTTTCCAGAGCTACATAGACACCCTGATGGCCTTTGGCATCAGTGAAGGCAGATGCCAGTGTGCTTTCTGAGGATCGAGTCTGCCAACCCAGTGTCAAAGACTGACTGACATCCTTGGCTTTCAATGAATTATTAGGTTTTTGGGGGCCTATCCAGTTAAAATGACAGTTTTCTTACTCTGCTTGGGAGATGTGTACGGCTTTGGGGAGAGGTGTGTGATTCGCTGAAGCTTCCAAACTACTTTTGGCCATTGGAGGAACAGCAGGTGCCCTAGGACTGAACATGCACAACTCTTACCCTGTCTGTAGATGGTCAATCTCCTGGGGAGAAATCTGTGTAGCTACAGCCTGCAACTCCTACCTCTGTAACAGGAGGGAGCTGGAGAAGACAGTGACATCTGTCCCCTGCCCTGAGCTGCGAGGAGCCTGGATCCCAGTGAGGGTGAACAGCCACGCAGAGCTCCAGGGGAGATGGTGCCCAGGCAGGATTGGCAACAAGGGCTCAACGTCCACCATGGAGAAAGCTACATATGTCAAAACATGGTAATGCTGGGGCCTGAGTGACTCCAGTCTCAGTGGGATGGATGAAGGATGTCACAGCTGCCAGGGTGGTACAAATGACTCCCCTCTGTCCTCTTGCATTCAGCCATCTTCTTCCCCCTGTACTCGCTGTGATAGCAGTTCTCAATCCCCTGCACCCCTCTGTCTTGAGGCTGCTTATTTCCTTCTCCAGCATAAGAATGCTTTAAAGACAATCAGAGTATTCTTCACAGCAGAAACTGGATGGTGTCAAAGCGCCTTGTTGGGCGCCTAAAATATACCCTGAAGTTTATCACTTCACTTATAGAATAGGAAAAGTTTCTTTCTACTAGAATCACATTGTCAATTTGTAAATCTCCAGTTCATGTAAACATTTGGTTCAGACCAGGTGCCATGTAAATAGTGCAGAGTCTCAAGGGTTAACTCCTTTGCCCCCTTCTTTTTTACTCAGTGGATCAGACTTGGTTCCATCAGCAAGCTGGGCAGCTGCCCCACTCCCCATCTTGAAGCAGGAATTGTGGGAGAGTTTTTTCCCTTTTTCAAATTAATTTTTCTTGAAAAAGGAGAAGAGACGGTTTCCTTCGGCCCCGATGGGCTCATCCCCCTGCTGGTCTGGCCTGAACGCAGAGGAGGGCCTGGAACCCCGCTTGGTGCCAGAGCCATTGGAGAAGGAATAAGCAAGCTGGCTCCACTCCTTCGGGTGTTTGTCCATCAGCTGCTGGTCAATGACCCTGTGCATGTCATCCTGCAGCAGAGGGAGAGGACAGGTGCATTAGTGGCAGCTGATGCTCAATGGGAACTTGTGCCAGGGGTGGCTGAAATGGGTATGAAACGTGCAGTGATGAGATGGAGCAGGCATGACAGGGGTGGGGATGGGTCTGTGTCCCCACCCAACAGCAGGCTGAGCTGTGCTTGCTGCCATGAGGCTTTTCAGGGAGCGAGGAAGATCAATCACAGGATTCTGAGGGATAAATTGCTCAGGTGGTCTTGCACAGGAACACTGTGCCTGCTTGGGACACTGTGCCACCCCTAAGCTTTGTTTCTCTGCTGTCTGTAGCTTGCAGATGGCCCCTTTGGAGGAGAAATAATTAAGAAGAACAAATGAAGCTGAAAGCAAAGGCCAGAAGGAGGACAGAGGTCTGTGCTGAGCAGGTCTGTGTGCACACCAAGTGGACAGGCAGGGACAGCCACTGTCACTGGGGCTTCTTTGGGGAAGGTGCCAAGGGTCAGGGGCTGGGGCAGGTGTGGGCCCACCAGAACCCCCCTGTGCTTTGCACCAGACTCACCAAACAGAAGTGAGCTCGTCCCTTAGAATCCTCCTTCCCCTAAAGCCACCATACCAGTGGGAGCTCTGACTGACAGCTCAGCATGAACTGTGGCTTTTCAGATGTACCAGAAACGCTTTGATTTCGTCCATGTTTGCACCACAGTGAAGCTACTTTATACAAAATAATTACCCAGTTTTGTTGCCACTGATGATGTGCTAACATGTTCCTTGAAAACCTGGATATCAATTTTACAGATTTTAAACTTCTAGATCCATTGCTTCTTCTACAATTGCATATTTAAATTAGAGCTTAGTGAAAATGTGTGTAGCCCCACAGGAAGAATCAACTGCTCTCCAGCTGTTTGGTCACTGATTAGGGCTGAGGACACTGACTGATGAGAACAAGAATACTCTGGATGGGCTGGAGTGGTGGAAGTGCTGTCCATTCAGCACCTGGTGAGGGGCAGCCTGTCAGGGCAGTCCCAGGACTGAAGGGAAGGTGCTGCCATCGCCCAGCAAATGCCCCAGATGCTCTGTATTGCAATCAAATTGGGCAGCTGTGACTGGAAACTTAACAATGGCTAATCTCTTGTTGCAGCATTTTATGGAGGAAAAAGGACTGATAGCCATGACCCGGACCTCATGACGGGGGACCTGGAGGGTGCAGAGCTACACAGACTGGGGAAGCTTTGGGTCTTTTTAGAGCAGGGCTGGAGAGAGGAAAGGCAGAGGGAGAGTTGAAGAGGTTGAGGTGAATATCAGTATGAAATACCAGTGACACAAGTTTCCAGAGCTGAAGCTGCCACATGAAAATGTGCGGCACTTGGATTTTGAAGGCACCTCTTCTGCTAAATGAAGCAGGTACCCAGGCTCCTACATGGCAGATCTGTGTCCTTGATCAACTACACAAAAAGGGACAAGAATGACTTATATGTATATTTATATATATATACACACAAAACCGTTATATATGTATAAATACAGTATGCAGTATTGAGAGTGCACTGCATTTGGCCCCTATCTGTCACATGTGAGAGTCAGAGGGAAAAGCACTTGGATGTGGAGGGTTTTTTGCTTGAGTCCTATTTTATAGCCTGTATGATTATTTCCTTAGAGAATACTGCAATCTTGTTGATGGCCCTTGGTGAAATGCAGACTAGAAGCGTGCAAGAGAAAAATGTTACCAGATTAAAGCCTCCAATTATGACCAGCTAAAGCAGAGACTTATCCTATTTTATCAGACACTTTCTGCAAACCGCTCTGCAAAGCAGTCCCCAAAATACATAAATCATCCAACTTGTTTTGTGCCTCTGTGGCTGAGCTGCTGTTGAGGGGACATGAGGTGGTTGAAAACTATTTTGCTGCTGTGTACTAACACCTCAGGTCAGTATGTTGGAGACAACTTACTGCCATGAAGTGGGCCTGAGCCTCAGCTCAGAGAGCTGATGGGAGCAGGTCTGGGGTTGCTGTGTTACTGCAATAGGACCTGTTCTTAACCCTTAAGCTGAGTTTATTCTAGGACGAGTAGGTCTCGCTTTATACCACCTATCCAGACTGAACTTGGATCCAGACAGCTCCTATGAAGAGCATTGAGTGTCACTTACTAGACAATGAGGCTGAGAAGTAAAATCCTAGTTTGTCTTTCAAGAAGCCTTCCAGATACTAAATACGTGGATATAGAGGGTTAATAATACATGCACATCAGTCTGGCTTTCCCCATGGTGCCCTGGTAAAGCCTCACCATGGGGTGCAGGATGCTCCCCCTGGCCTGGTGCTGGGATGGGGGGTTTGTGTGGGGAATATTGGTGGGTGATGGAGCCCCCCACTGGCCCCTCTTGCCAGATGATGGTGAGGGCACAGAAGGATGTGGGTGATGGTGGCAGCAGATGGAGGGGGGATGGTGGGTGTGGGGAGCTCACCTCAAAGGCAGGAGGGGTGTACGACTAAAGCTGTTGGTACAGGAACTGAGAAAGGCCACTAGATCAGAAACCAAAGGAGCCAGATAGTAAAAAGCCCTGAAGAAGCAAACTGTAAGCAGGAAAAAGAAAAGAAGAAAAGGAAAGGGGGAGAAAAAAAAGAGAGAGAGAAACGAAAACACACTGGAGTTGAAACAGGAGCAAGGTTGTACAGGAAAGGTTTCTACTGGTCAGGCTGGCTGTTAGTAGAGCTGGGGTCTTGCATGGTCTGCAACAAATCACTATAAATGGCACAGACCTTTTCTCTTGAGTCTGCTTTGTTTTCTGTTGAAGTAGCCCTCCCTTGGTACTGGTTCTGGGAAGAGGCAGCTGGGAGAGATCTGACCTCAAGGACTCTCTACCCTCACATGGGTTTTCCCCATTGACCCCATGCAGAGCATCTCCAGGGCAGCTGTGGAACTGCCATGGCTTTGGTTTTTTACCTTGGTGAAGAACTGGGATTTTAGCTTCTCCTTCTTGATGGATCTTTGGAGTTGATGAAAACAGTGCAGCAACAATCAGCACCACCTCATTCTCCCACCTTTCTGCTCCATCACAGAAATGCATGGACATGCTGTGCCCACACGTACCCAAGGTGTGCCCTCCTAGGGACACCTCCTGCACGGACTGCTCCCCACCCCAGGGCAGAGCAATGTGTACATTCCCCATTCTGCCAGGAGGCAGAGGCTGCTTCTCCATTTTAAATGAGTATTTAGAGCTGTAGAGCTGTAGAACCAACAGTCCACAACCAAAAGGCTTGAAGCAGGGAGGGCAGCTCACCCCCTGGGCCCCACAGCATTGATGGCTCCTGCAGAGCCAAAACCAAGCACCCCAAAACACCCAATCCCTGGATGCTCAGGCAGAGAACATGACAAACCCACAGGGAGGGGGGACACTCCCCCAGAGGTGGCCCTGGGGCTGTATGTCCCACAGCCCCTGTTCTGCCAGGGTGCTCACCTGCCACGCCTCCAGCTGCTGCGAGAGGTTCACCTTCTGCTGAATGGCATCCAGGAGTTGGCTGTTGAGGGACATCATGTCAATCTTGCACTTGGTCAACTCCACCTCCACTGCGTTCTTCCTGTGGGGACAGAAATCGGGGCATGGCACTCTTTTCTTTTTAAACAAAGAGTTAAGCATATCTAAATGAGCCTAAATTTTATGTCTTTCACTGGCAAGTCACCACATCCTAAGGTGTTCATCTCTGTTGTATTCTGGACATCTATTAATCTGAAGAGCATGGCAGAACTTTTGACAAGATTACTTTAAAACCAGCAGATTTCTGATAAGCACACTGTGAAAAATACTGAAAGAAAATCACTTACACTGCTGTGTAAGATAATAGTGTGCCTGGATTATGTGCAAGATTTGCCAATAAAATGAGATCTAAAACAAGGTAGAATCTATGTACAAATATTTTTTTTTGTTTTCTTCTGTTTACATGCATAGAGAATACAAATGATATGTGCTAAAAATCAAATGACCTGTGTCTGATCACTTGATCAATAAATTGCAATATAAAACAAACTAATAAAAAACCCCTCTTTTAAGAGTGCTTTCACTTGGGACTTGGATTGAAGGAAGAAATTAAAGAAGAGAGATTATCACAGCATAGATGTTTTAAGAATGACAAACTGTTAAAACAGAATTAAATGTTAGGCTCTAAGGAAAGCTCCCAATTTCAGTGGAGTTGTCCCAGCCCTTGGGAAAACCTCTGCTGCATTTCTTCCCAGACATCTGGTGGCCATTGGGCATGTGATGCAATGGACAAGGTTACCCAAGGAGCCCCAAGTGCCCAGTGGCTGAGATGTTCCAGCTGCTCCTTGCTTGTGGAGAGGAACTGTCCCTCAGGATGGAGCAATTCCCTAAGCTGCCAAAGCTGGGAAATGCTGCTCACCATGCTGGGACCACACCAGGTAAGCACAAAGCTTAAGTTTTCAATTAACTGCTGTGTGAAACTGGAAACTGTAACATGACTTGCTGGGAACCATCTTTCCTTGCACACATTTTCGAGATAAATAATTGCATCTTATTAACTGTAGCTAATTCCTTGTCTCCTGATAGCTCCCTTGTACTCCCCTGCAGAAGAGCAATTTGGGTATTTGTGTTTATATTCCAGGTACTGGTTGCTTAACACTTCCTCTGAAAGGATCCTATTTTCTTATTGCTTCCCCTGTTGCTAAACTTCAGCTTCAAGCAAAAATTTTGCACTCCAGATGTTTACCTGGTGTGATTTTATTTCTGTTCAGAGTTAGGGATTTTTGGGGGGATGGGTTCAACAAAAGCAACTTAACCCTTCAGGTGTGAGGTGGGAAGAAAATCACAAGCCTCCCCAAGCAGGGACCAGCCCTTGTGGTCTGGGAGGGTTATTTTCACTTCCAGTGACAGGATGTTCTTGTCTGCTTTCACTTGCTGCCTCTTTCTGCTCCTTAATCCCCCTTGCCCGTGCCCCATTCCCGAGGCTCCTGCGCTGCAGGACAGCCAGCCCCCAATACTGGTGCTTTGTCCAGCAGGGTCACAGCGAACTGCACAAGCTGTGCCCTTCCACTCCCGGCTGTGGTTTGGGCACCTGAGGCAGCCTTTTGTTGCGAGGTTTCCCAGCTGCAGGTTGGATGTTTCCAGGGGATTGATCGCAGCGGCAGTGTTGCCATAGCCACGGCAGAGCCAGCAACCCACACGCATCGGGAATGTCAGAACTGCCTCCCTGTGCCCGGCAGACAGCTGGGATGCTCCTGATCCCTGCTAACAGATGGAGGAGTTACAGAGGACAGCAATGGGAATTTGGGAGCCAGCTCTCCCGGCAAGGGCAGAACTGACGATCGAGCCACTTAGAAAAAGGGATGATGCAGGCTGATTTAGGTCCTGCACCCTCAGAGCTGCAATCCTTTCCTGCTTCTCCTCTTGCCCAGGGCTTGAGTACTAGGCTTTTCCCTAAGAAGCTGGACTGGTGATGTCCTGGCCCACCTGCTTGTCAGTATGTTGGAGACAACTTACTGGCATGAAGGGATTATCAGATAAATCCTTTCTAACAGAGCACAGAGGGGTAAAGGTGTCTGTCCCTCTCCTCTGGGCAAGGAGTGCTCAGGGCATTTTGGCAAGCCCAAGGACAGAGCTGGGAAACGGGGATTTGGGGTATGGGGGAGCAGAACTGCAAAGACTGGTAAGGAGAATGGGAAAAATAAAGAGCCAAACCAGTGGGAGAATCCCAAAAGGAGAATCAGAGAATTACGGGACTGGAGATGCAAAAAAGACCTTGGAACAGGAAAGGAGAGGGAGTGACCAGAGGAATGGTTTAGGGAAGAAGCCCAAGCAGGCTGTAATGAGGATGGTCAGGAAAGCAGGGCTGTATGTCTGGAATAGCAAAAGAAGAAAAATATGACAAATAGGCCCGACCTAGTATTGCCATTTGGCTCCCTGAAGTCCTCTCCTCCTTGGTGTGACTCACACCAGCACTAGGAAGGGCACAAACAATGGTTAACAGAATCCTCCTAAATGCCCCAAATTGAGCCATGGGGCAGCTCTGCCTTTAGCATCCTGCCCTGCTCCCAAGCTCCTGGCAGCATTTCCCAAAGATATCATTCCCAATGCCAAGATATCATTTTGTCACAGCTGCTCTGGAGAGCAGGAGAAAGCCACTCCAGAGGGGTCTCCTGCCAAGGCACCCCGCAACTGCCGCCCCAGCCTGGCTTCGGCTGCTGGTGCCACTCACTTGGCGATGGCCTCGTCGCGGTCCCTGATGGCCTGCAAAAGCCGCTCGCTCGCCTCCTTGTCCTCCGCAGTGCCGCGCAGCCGGTCTCGCTCCTCCTTCAGCGTGGCCATCTCGACACTCAGCAGCGTCACCTGCGGGCAGACGGAGCCCGTGAAAGCCAGGGCTGCTCGGGAAAACGCACCACACGTGTGTGTGGGGGAAATGCCACTCGGGCCAGCTTAAAGGCTGAGAGATCCCCTGGTCATAGGAGAAGCTGTGTCTGCTGGGGGGTGGGGGTTGTTAGTGCTGGTGCCACCCTCCATGAAATGTGCTGGCTTGCCCAGGATGCTGGCCTGAGCAAAATGCGTCACCAGGATGGCCTCAGTAACATGCAGAAATAGCACTGAAAGCTGTGCAGGGCAGGACCCACCTGTGACTTTGCTGTCACTATGGCATCAGTGCTAAAATACTGCCCCCCTCCAAGCAGTTTGTCTTGTGCACACATCCTCTGAGTCTGCCTGTTGTAATTCTGATCTTTCCATGGTTAAATTATTGCTAACATAATTTACCAGCAAATAAGACTTTTTGAAGCTGTAGACAAAGGATGTGAAAATTCCCTTTCATGCCACAGAAGGTGTTACATATCTTACAATTTTAATTAGACTTTAAAATATATGTGGAGTCTTAAATAGTCTGAGAAATGATCTATCATTTTGGTCCTGTGCAGAGTGAGTTAATAGGGTGTGAAATCACGCAAGGATTGCATTAGCACAGCTTCACAATATTTCATACTTATTTAATTTCTTTGTCTAGCACACACACATCTGTTACGCTACTCCACCACCTGGAAACCCTTCCAGCGTTTGACCCACCTCCTGCCTCTAAATGCAGCTCAGTAGTGCTTCAATCTTCAAAGAAATCTTTAAATAGAGGGAAGACAGTCAAAAGGGCTCATCACATCCATAGTGTGGGAGAACCTGCCATTGGTGCGGCACGGCTGGGCCAGGGAGAGGAGGGTGCACCCTGTCTGTGCAGAGACTCCCCACAGGACTGAGGAGCTGTGCTGGGGCTGCCAGGGCACCAGGGGGCTGTGCCAGGGCTGCCAGGGAATTGGGGAGCTGTGCTGTCCCTCAGCCCTACATGGGGGGCACCTTGGAGCAATGATGTGACAGAGAGCAGTGGTGGTGGGGTAATGTGGAAGGTGCTGAGCACTTCTACAGAAATCCCAGGGGACAGAGGATCTGGAGGCCCAAAACATGGTGTTTGGGGATAAGTTTGGGATTTTAATTGGATCTGTCTGTGCTTCAGGTAAGAATGGGAGAAAACAAACAGGCAAAAGGTGTGAAATAGCTTCTCAGTGTAGACAGAGAGGAAGGTGACTCCTGTCTCCACCTGCTCACCGTGCTCTTGGGCAGGAGCAATGAATGTGTGTGATGCTACAAGGTCCTAAAAGCCATTTAGAAGAAGATCCTCTTTGGTTGTATCAATACCAGTGCCAGAACAGAGGGATGAGGAGGCAGCAGAGCACTGCTTCCTCTGGGTAGACCAGATTTCCACATGCATCAATTTTCTGTAGAACTGAACAGAAGACGATGCTGCCTCTTCAACAGGAGGTGAGAATAATTATTAACCTGGAGCAAGTGTGAGGCTGGATTACAGGCAAAAGCTGTGGGAGATGTGTACTTGCTGTGGGAGGCCGGAGTGCCTGTCTGAGAGTAATGGCTGCTGCATTTGTAGCTATGCCCCATCTTTCTCCACATCACACAGAGGTGTGAGAAGAAAACAGAACTGCACTCCTCCCTTTGCTTACTAAATATTATGAGCTTTGGTAATCAGGGACCCCTAAAAGCAGACACAGGGTTCCAGACTTGCAATCCAGGGCTGGTATTCTGGTCCCTTCTGGATGGAGAGTTTGGGGAGATCAGACAAGCCTAAAATCTGAATAAGCCTCTAAAAGTCTCTTTCAGCTCTGCTACATTGCGAAGATCGAGCCCTTGTCTCCTCCATCTCAGGTAAGTTTAAGGACAAAGGGGGGCTTGTCTGTGGTGCACTGGACTGTGGCAGCATGGTCAGGCCAGTGTCTGGATTCATGTCTCACTAGAGGCAGAAGTTTGGACCCTCAAAAGTCTCTCTTGTGGTGGCCACATTGCGGAGAGGAGCAGTCCTGGGGGGAAAGATGGGCTCCAGAGCTGCTCCCCTCCTGCACTCTGCCCCTCATCAGCTGCTGTGGCAGCAGGACATTTCCCACCCTCACACACATTCAGCCATCACTACCAGGGTATTTAATGATGCTCTCACTCTTTTCTCTTTGGTCCCATGGTGGGAGCTCCCACAGCCCTACACAAGGCTATCAGACCTCAGGTTGTGCTGACTTTCTGAACAGGGATGTGTTATCCTATTTATGCTCCAAAGGGTGATACAGCACTGCTGGGAAGAACAGCCAAAGACATTAATCCCATTCCCCGCTCCAGTGCAGTTGCTGCTGCTTCTGCTGAAGCCTTCAGATCCCCTCCAGCATCTGGAGTCTTGTCCAACAGAGACAAGGACTGCCAAGCATCTCTTTGGATGCCTGTCTCCATTTGCTGCTCTTGGCATAGGGCCTCAGACAGACGAAGCTGCACTGGGTGTGGATGCAATGGGATTCTGGGCTCTGGGTGTGGAGTTGGTGTCGGGACTGGATCATTCCTTGCTGTTGAGGTTGCCCCAGCTGGTTTCTGGAGTGCTGCCTGGCACCTGGCCATGATTATGATTCTCTGGGAGTGCATTTCTGAGAGTTTTGTGATGCTGCTGCGGATGGGGTCAAGCCCTGCTCCATGCACAGCAGAGCAGCACTGTTACATCCATGGAATGAGTGTACATACCCCTCACAAGGGCTCAGTGCAGCAATTCAGGTTAGCCTGGATACCTTTGGGTTTCCAACACCCCATACTAAGCAGCCTTGTACTTTGGGGTCTTCTGATGAGAACTTAAGCAACAGAGATTGGCTAAAATGCAGATTCAGAGAAAGGCTTAAAGGAAGTTTGGCTGCTTGAGATGATGCCTCAGATGGGCCCCAGACAATTTGTCAGAAACTTTCATCCTAAATGCTTAAATCCTCTGCATTTGGTTTAACAAAGTCTCCCCCATCCAACCATTTTGGCCTAAATCTTCCTGGGTTATCACGTTGGTCTCTTTGACGGAAGGCATTTCTTGGAGGATCAACACTGGTGTTACAAGACCATATGTAAAGTGTGGGAGTTGCTAACCTGGCTGTGCAGTCGCTGCAGCTCCTCCAAACTCTGCCTCAGTTTCCCCCGTTCTCCCTCCATTAATTCCCTCAGGGCTCGTGAATCCTCACTTGTTCTCCTGATCTGTTCCTCTAAGGTGTCGTCGTCGCTTCGCCGAGAGCTCTGAGAGCGGGAGAGAAATCTCTTGCTCAGATTTCACTTTTAAAAAGGCAATTGCATTTATTTGACACCAGTTTGGGAAGAGAGGAAACAAGGAAGAAGAAAATGTGAAAATATGACTTTGGTAGAGATTTGTTCCCATATATCTCCACAGTGGAGGTATATGTGTTCAACCAAGGGTAGTGTTTTTACACATCATGCAAAGAGCATGCAGCCCTTGGCATAAACCAAATTTACAGAGACCTACTGCCCATTTGGTAGCCAATGTGGCTACAGTCTCTGTTTGTGGACCTTTTACAGGACTCTCTACATTTTATTTAACAAATACAACTTCTCTACACTCAGCCTATAGGTGCTTAAATGAGGAGGGTGAGTACTCCCCCACAGCCCCCTGCAGGGGTTACACTGTTTTCCTCACCACAGCACCCCAAATAAGTCATAATGGCAATGCAACCAGCTTGTAGGGAATGGGAACAGGCCTGATTTGAGCCACAACAAAAAGTGAGGTGTTCTGTTGTAATTCTGCACTCCTGTGGATGTGGAGTGGTCCCTCCATGCCACCCTCTCCTGCCCAGCAGCCTGGGGCCACATCCTACAGACATCATCTTGTGCCAGCAAAAGCCTTCACCTGCCATGGATTTGAGTTGGGCAGCTCCTGCCAAGACATTTGTACCCAAAGACAACTCACAGCAATAGAACCTATCGACATAGGGGTTATGATGTTTTTGTGATACTATTGCTAGTAAAGCACGGTTAGGAAAATCCCAAAGGAAATAACTGATGTGTAAGGCAATCTGCAATATTTCCACGATGAAGCTCTAACTTACTGAAAATCTCAAAGTAAGCCTACTTTTATTAGTTTTCCAGAACAACTCCCAGGCCAATGACGATTGCATGAGCTCGAAACTTTAGGTGGTCTGAGCACTGCAGGCTGAAACCCCATGTGCTTGGCTCTTGGCTGACCATCTGAGACACAAGGAGTGGGCTATGCTCTGTGACTGCATATCACTGTGAGCTACAGAGGTTTTCTGGGAAACCAGGGCCTTCAAGATCCAGTGGAACCTGCAGCAAACTCTGGGCCAGGGGACGTGCACAAGCCAAGGCCTCTCTGTGCCACCAACTTACCGTGGAGTCTGCCCCATCCAGCACATTTTGTATCAGTCTCTTGAGCTCACTGAGAGCTGCCCGCAGGCTCCCGGCTGGGACATCTTTGGCTGATGAGGTTTCTGAGGACTCGTCCATGGAGGAGTCTGTGGACACGGCCGAGTCGGCGCTGTCGTTCCCCCGCAGGTGGGAGCAGAGGTACCGCACTTGGCAATAGGCTTCCCAGAGCTGCAGTCTCAGCTGGAACAGAGCCTGCCATTAGCCTGGGGCATCAGAGCCATGGAGACCCACTTTCCATGGTAAAGTGAAGTGTGTGATTGCCAGTCCTCACAAATATTTGCCATGTTGGTTTTGAAATGGATGCAGAGGTTTACTTTCATATGGTCAAAAGGGTATGCTGATGCCACACCCCAATCCCAATTTTCTGGCCTTTGGTTCAGCTACAAATCCAGATCAAATGCATTAAATTCCCTTTTGCACTGGGACTGGTCACAGAGGCCCATGGGCTTTCCCAGGGGCTGGAGGGCAAATACCTGCTCTCGTTCTTGCTCCAGCTCCTCTGCCTCCATGCTCTGCTCTATTTCAGAGAGCAGGGATGTGCTGGTTGTGTTGAGGTTTTGGAGACTTTTCTCCTCGCTGAGCTCCTCCACCTTGCTCTGCAGCTGCCGGTAGGACAGCCTCACCTCCTGAAGCTCCAACTGGCTTTGGTGCAGCTTGTGAAGAAAACCAAGGAATCAGAAAAATATTAATGGAGGTGATATGGACTGGATCAACCTCTTGGTTTGTGAGGGAGCTGGGAGGGAGGAATGAGTGACACAAAACAGAGTTTCCAGCCAGGAGGAAAGTACTCTTGGCTGATATTGCAACATATTGGAGTTTAATAATCTCCAAGTATCATTAGACACTGTTTAGAATCCAGAATATCCAGAAAGATAAAATTAGCAGGTTAATCAGCACTAAAATGAGAAACATTGTGAAGAAGTTGGGACTCAGGTAAAGAAATGTGCTGAAAAAAACACAGCAGGAAGTGAACCCAAAAAGAAAGTGATATCTACATTTTTAAAAAAATATATATACAAATGTATATATTTTAAAAAAAAGGAAAAAATTTTCAGGGCTGTTTTGCAGAGCTGAGGATCTAGTGCTTGGCAACCCACAGAAGTGAAATGGAAAAATCCTGCTCTGCCCTACAGCCCAGAGGTGCCAAGCTTCTTTTCTGGGGAGTGACATTTGGTGATTCATGGCTGTGAACACCATGGAGATTGTTAGGAAACTACCTGAGCCCTGGGATCTAAGAGGCCAGTGACTGCCCTCTAGAACAGTGGGGTCTAGAGAAGTCCCTTTTGAAGCCAATTCTACTATTAAAAAACTAACTAAAATTGTTGCAGTGGACCCCCCTGGGCCTCCCCCCCTTGGCCGGGTCACTGCCATGTGACTGAGTCAGGTCTACCTTAGGTTCAAGCCGCCCGGGCTCTGATCTGGTTGGTTGTTTGTCCCAGCTCCGCCCCTGGGATCCCCTTTCCCCTGTCTGTGATAAAACCAGCAGGATGGAAAGTCCCGTCCTCTCACCTCGCTGACTCTGCCCAGGTCGGGTCCTCTCTCCCCCTCCAGGACAGAGGGAATAAATGACTTAACATCAAAAGAGGTTTGAGCTCTATTTCTCTTCTCAACTTCTGCTCTGGGGGTAGCTGTCAACAAACGCTGGCTTAAGTGGAGCTGCACAGTCGAGGGATATTTGGGCTGTTTGTAAATGGTCTAAAGATATTCCAAGACATAAAGAGGCAAGCTCACCACAAAATTAAGCAGTGGACAGCTGATAGCCCCAAGATAAAATGAACTGCAACTGGAGTCCTCCGATTCTTTTTGCATTTACCTCATTTCCCCAGCACCCTGCCCCACTCCCTTGCTCAGATCTCCCTCTTAAGCTGCTCTTTGCTGTCAGGATGCCTCGTTGGTACTCCTGTTACCTGTCTCCATGGAGAACACCCATGACCTTGTTTGCTGCCAGTCTTGCATGAACCATTTCATTCTTCCATTTCTTTCTGTCTTCCAGTTCATGGCCAATTTTGCCCCAAATCATGACTTTTACTGCATCTCCCCATCCCTTCCCCTTCTCACTGCTGCCTCCTCACCTGCAGATCCTTGTCATGGCTTTGTCTCTCCAGGATGAGGACTCGGTCCTGCAGCTCCTCCACGGTTCCCTGGAGCAGGTCATTCTCCTCCATCATGGCACTAAGGCGATGCTCCAGCTCCCGCTTCCTGTCTGTCAGAGTTTTGATCTGCGGGGCAAAGAGAGGGCCTGTCAGACTTCGCAGGAACCAGAGAGGAGAGACACCATGTTCCGAAGAGAGAAATGAAACTGCAAAAAGCAGAAGGATGTACACAGGTGTTCTGTACCTGTATGAGAGAAACTACCTCTATGTGTGGTTTAAAGCCCAGGAAAGCTCTGAAAGGAAACTCCTCCCTCCCCAGGCTGCAGGGGCTGGGTGTCCACTGGCAGGTCAGGGAACGGCAGGAATATTCAAAGGTGGAGACCAGCCCTGCACTTTAACATCTGAAAGACTGGGCAAAACTAGTTACTTTTCCTGGCTAGTCCCTGAGGGTGGCATTTTCTCCTGCATGGGTGCTGGAGACCACAGGGTGACCCAGCAGGATCCAGGGTGAGTCAGTGGGATCCAGGGTGAGCCTGTGGGATCCTCCCCACAGGACTGTGCCACAGTATACTGCCCATAGCTGTTCTTAATTGGTGTGTGTTCATCAGGTCCTCACCAGGGATTCTTCTGTCTTTTCACTTTTGAAGACTCCTTTCTGCATCGCTTATTTTTAGACTTACTTTTAGCAGTGACTGGTTGCCTTTAAAATTGGTTCATTTCTTTTAACTGTCAAGGGCAGTGATTTTAGGCGAGGGACAGTGTGCCAAACAAACCCTCCATGATTCAATTAGCTGGGAAGGTGCAAAGGATGAATCAGCACTAGCCAAGGTCACTTCTTGTTTAACAACGAAGAGCCTTTTCCCACATTAGTACATACAGGATATCTGGGGTATGGTATGCTAGCTATCCACCCGTCCAGTACAAACCTAAATATTCCCTATGGCCCTCTTTCAGTTCATGGAGCATAGACTAATTCAGCAAATTCCCTCTTGGCCTCTTTAGGACCTTGTCTCTTTCCTGCTTTCCAGGTTGCTGGAAAGATTTGGCTGCACAAAGGAATATCAGACAAGTGTGTGGACTTGCTATTTCTGCAGAGTAAAGGCTCATGGAGGTATTGGAAAGCTGCTCTGAGGTGACTAATGGTTTCTGAGATGTCTCTGCCCACCACCATCATGATTTGTGTGGGTTGGAGAAAGAAAAATAAGAGGTTTAATGGAGAGATTGTATCAAGAGTTCATACTTGGTGGGCACATCAAGAATGAACATGCTGTAAATAACCATACAAGAGAAAAACCTCGCTCTGCCATGAGCCCTGGACCATGGGAAGGGCACAGGGGGAAAGAGTCTGGAAAGCAAGAGACAGGAAGGAGATGAGGAGGCAAGGTGTGGCATGCACGGTGACAGGCATGCATGGTAACAGTGATGTACGTGCAGGTGAACCCTTTCCAGGCCTCCATACTTACTTCAAGGACCTGCTGCTCCACACCAAGGGGAGGGGAAGAAAAGGCGAGGGACCAACAAGGAGCAGGTGGAAGCGGGAAAAAAGAAATTGAGAGATTTTAGGAAAATCTTTTTCAGACAGCTTTTAAATAAAAGAAGTGGTTGGGTAGTAGCACTGGACATCTTCTACCCATCTAGTTCCTGCCTACATGATCCCCAGTGACCCTGTCAGGGAAGGGAAAAGGAAGGAAGTTGTATCACTCAAATGTACCTGAGTTAAAACAGGCAGGGGCTCCTTGCTTTCCCAAGTGCATGTCTCAGAGGCAGGAGAGGATTGCTGCTTTCTTTGCAAGAATGAGGAAAAGGAAAAAAAAAACGCTTGCAGACCTTCCCACCATGCCCACCAGAGTTAACCTGTACTGGGCAGCAGCCCTGCAGGAGCACAGCCATAGTTTGGCTCCTGGAAGATCCTTCTCATCTGTTCATTTTGCAGGAATGCTGTGGCAAACACAGGAAGGTGCCCGAGCCAGCCCAGCCAGAGCACCACGTTGCAGTCCTTGCTGGGGGGAGTCCTTTGCCCCAGTGCTGCCATCCCTCTGTTGGCCCCACCAGCTGACTGTTTGCTCGGCTCAGAGAGAGTCATTATACAAGCAGCCCTGGCTGCTTTCTAAAAGAGGGAGGCCGATGACTCACCTCAGCCTGGAGGCTCTCCAGCCGCACGATGTGTTGGCTGCTGGAGGAATTCTTCTCCCGAAAGTCCTCCCGGAGGGTGTGGACCTGCAGGGAGAGCTGCCGCTCCACCTCCGACGCCTGCAAGGAGACACCAACTGAAGTCACCCCATGGTCCCAAAGCAGCCATCTCCTCCTGCCCAGGGAGACCTGCCCGGATACCACTTCTGCACAAACTCCGTTTCAGCAGAAACTCTGAATTCTGCACAGTTTGGGTGAGTGAAAATCTCATCCTGGACAGATACTGGGGAGAGCTGCCATTTAAACCATGTGGAGTTTTCCATGGGGCAGTCTGTATGTTTTTTCCACTGTAAAAAAAACATGATGACTCCTGTGTCCTACAGGAAATTCACTTTGCCTTAAAAATCGCAGCCTAGCTGGGGTTGAAGATAAGACTGGGAAACACTCCTACTAGATTTACACTCTCTTAACCTCTGAACATTTTTGGCACAGCTCTCAGGTAACAAGTACTCTTTGCCTCTGATTCCCAGCTCCTGTTAGGGCCAGATGGAGAAACATCCACTCCACATGACTGTCTGTGCAGGATCCCTGGACTTGTCTCTTTTTCCCATCTTGAAGGAGGGATGCCCCACTTATGCAGGGTCATTTGAGGACAGCAGAAAGGCCATTCTCACCTGCAGGATCCAGGCTTGAGGTAGACCTTACAAATGACAGCTTAGACGTGTTAACTACTCTCCAGACAGCTTTATGGCTGATTTTTTCATGTGAACACACTTGTTTAGGCTTGTAAGACAACATAAGGTTTTTATGACAAAACCCTAATGAGACAGCACAAATGGATGGTTTTCTTTTTAATTAGCTTCTATCATATTCCATTATACTTAGGCACAGACCTCCAGCTATGCCACATGGGCTGGAATTAAGTTGATTCCCCTCAAGAGGTGGCATTGCTGTCCTGCTTGGGATGTGTCCAATGGCAAAAGCCACAATGCCTTAGACAGGGAGGTGAAATGGGAGGGAGGGATTAGAGTCAGCAGTTGTGGGCAGGTTGGGGAGTGCATCCTTAGGCCTGGCAGATGCGGGTCAGGATTTTTTCCAGGTGCTCTGACAGTGCCCAACGCAGAGCTAAAAAGCTGGCAGAGAAGGTTTTCATGAGAAATCCTTCAATTTTCTCACATTCTGTGGGAATTATCTCTTCCACACACAGCCAAGGCAAAACAGAGGACAATTGTGTCCTCTATCCTTGCACCTGCAGAGCTGTTTTGAGAACCAGGGAGTTACTGTCCTTACTCTAAGAATAATATTTAGAAATGGGTGATTTGCCACTTTACTTGTCAGTCTTGGTGGGTGGTTAACCTGGACCAGCAATGTAATTTCTTTTTTGCAAACCACACTATAATAGAAGCTTCCCATTAAATGGGTCTTAGCTGTGCTCTGGCCATGCACCTCTGACCTGCCTCATGTTGTGATCTTGCCGTCCCTGGGAGGTAACAGCAACAGAGCTTCTCCAAAGGGTGCAGTGACTCTGCTCTAGCAGCTTGTGACTGGAGCAATGAGCCCACAGACCCAGCCTGAGCTGCCCACAAAGGCAACACTGCTCCCTTTAAAAAACAGTCCCTTATTTTGCAGAGTCTGCAGCAAAATATTCCAAATCAGAAGCATCAAGTAAAAGGCTATAACAGCTCCATCGAGCAGAGGAAACTGTGGTGGCCCCAACACTGTTTGCTTGGAGGGGCAGCAGCAGACAGAAGTGGGGCCACCAAATCAGGCTCTGACCACTGGATTCTGAAAAGAGAAAAAGGTTCCAATAATAAGAAATAATCTTGTCTACCAGTTGTTTTTTAGTTCCCTTCTTATACTGTTTTTCTCTCCTTTAAAGCCCCATATCAGAACTCTTTGCATATTGCCTCATTTATTTAATAAAGCGTCCTTGCATGGGCAGAATACACAAAATGTAATGACAGCCCAGCACTATAGGAAGGGGCTGGTTATTTTTCTTCCCTTAAGCAAATATAGGTTGCAAAGCATCCTGAACAGCTATTAATTTGTGACACTAAAGAAGATGGATGGATTGTGCTTTTTTTGAATTATTCACTTGTCTTTGTAATGATTGCTGAAACATCTTCATGCTGAAACACTCTGCAGGAGCTATCAAGGATGAAAAAGCACCAGATGAAAAGCACTGAAGGATTTTGTCTGCAAGATGCTGACCACATTCCTAAGGAGCACAAGTGGCACCAGGGAAGATGACACACTAGTATTTGATGATTTACTGTGTAACATAATTTATATGCCTGAAGAATTCTATGTACAGAGAGTATAAATGTACAATATAGCAGTAAGGAAACAAGGGAGTACTTAATAGCATTGTAAAAATTCCTGCTAAGAGAATATATAGCTGCTCTTGCTCATTCTGCTCCTCATGGCCAGACTGGAGCAGGTGAAGGGATGAGCTGCAAGGATGATTCAGATTGTGGAAAGTTTGTTATGCGAAAGGAGTCTAAAAAAAGGACAGCTTGCTTTATCTCACACAGTGAATGCTGAGAGAGGACTCCCTATAAATACATCACGGATGAGCACACAGAAGGAAGAAGCGCTATTTAAGCAGAAGTACAATTTTGGCAGAAAAGAAAGATGTGAATAAACCGGATAAGAGTATATTAAGGCTGGCAACAGGAAGATTTCTACATTTCCAAGGACCTGGTGTAGGATTCCTCTTCCTGCACCATTACAGTAGTAGAAATGGTGGCAAAAAAATAACTTTGTAAGGGAGCTGGGTCACTTTATCATGCAGCTTCTTTCAGAGGGCTGCCTATGACAGAAGGGAAATGAATTGACCTCAGAAGTCCTTTTCAGTACCAGGCTGCTTGCAGAACTTGTATTCACCAGCATTAAATCATCATCTGGAATTTATCTATATGCTGCCCAGTTCACAGGCTCACACATCTTATTCCCACAATTATAACCCACATGGAGGGAAAAAAGGACTCAGTTATTGTTAGTATTTAGAGCCCTAAAGCAGACAGGATGTCACAGTGTCACCTCAGTGAACACCATTTACATCCTACCTCATGCAGTAAAAATAACACTAGCTTTAGCCTCACAGAGTGCAAAAGATATTATCTGACCAGCTGTTTAGCAGAACTAAACAGAAATTACTGTATTTTGTGTTTCCCTCCACAGGCTAACAAGAAAAGTATTCATCCAGTTTTTTTAGACATGAAAAAAAGTTTTCTGAACTGAGCTCTGGTCATGGAATCTTCCTTTTCATGTTATATTTGTTTCAGAGGTCATTAATCCTGCTGCCAAACTACCCTTTCTAATTTATTATAAAATAGAGATTTTAACATCAACTTGCATTAATTTATGAAAGCCACATTGACAGTGTCCAATATTTCTCAGGCTTTATGGTGTATTTTCATACAGTGTCTGCTTCAGTTCTCAGCACTGCTGTTGATGTGCACCTGTGTTTTAAACCATGAGCTCACCACTGATTACTTCTAACATGCTCTTTTTACTTAGTGGCATCAGTGAAGATGTAACCTTCCATCTACATTTTCTCTTTACTGCTCAATATGGCTTTTGTTGAATGGAAGTGAGTTTCTTCTACCTCAGCCAGCCTGTGCAGCTTTCTCTTCTCTATCAGTGTTTCCTAAACATTAGAAGCTAAATCTTTTGTGGCTATGTCAATCATTTAGCAATGCACTGGTTTTGCTAGAGACAAGTAATATTCTTTGCAGAAAGGCAGACAGATATTGCTCAACATCACAGCTTTGCTCTGTAGTTAAAAATGAATTAATTTTCTGGGTATGGCAAATTGGCCAACAAAGCCACCAGGCAAGGTTTGGTCCCTATCTGCAAAAGCATAGACATCAATTCACAATTAGATATAGCCAATCAACTGTGAGATTTGTTTTCTGCTTTTCAGGCAAGGTTTCGATGAGATTTGGGCAGTGCAAGAAGAAAGGAAGAGCAGGAGGACATTTTGGCTTTTGCTCTAGTCAAAGGCCTTTCATCACTGCAAACTTGATTAAGTTTCTCTCGTGATTAATTCCCACATGCTAAAATACACAAAACTGTGTAGATCTTTGGCAGAAAGAGATGTGTAGATGCAAAAAGGCGAAAGTAGAGAAATTATTCAGCTTTCTCTCACGAGAATGTGGGAAACTCTTCTTTCATGCGCAGCCTAAGGAAAACAGATAATATGTTATATAAACTATTTTTCTATCCTTGCACCTGTTGCTTTTCACAACATTGTTTTGGGAACACTTAAGACATGTTTTGAATATGGGTGTCCTACTGTTCGACCTATCCCCTTTGAGAGGTGGAGGATCAATAGGTCAATCCTGTATTTTCTTTAGCAAACCATGCTATAAAAGGTAGATTTTTCATTAAAGCTTCGGCTTCAGCTGTATGTTCCTGACTTGAGTGTACAGTCTCTTTTTCACCATTACCTGAGGTCTACAGTGACAGAGATGCTTGCCAGTTACAAGAATTCTATGAGGTTTAATATCTGGACTCTATGAGCAATAAATAAATAAAACAAATACAAATGAATTGGAGCACTGATGTTCCTGTGAAGTGAGGATCTTTGAGAAGTTTGGGATGGACTGTGACAATGGCCTGTAGGTTAGTCTTACTCAAAGAAAACCTTCCTTTGGGGTAAGATTTGATATATTAAGCTAACTATATACAAAATACCTAGTTATCGGTCATGTCAGAAAGAAAAAAGAGAATGGAAAAAGTTTAATAGACTGCAGCTGGGTGAAGAAACCAATGTTTCCATGTGATTTACTTCTACAAACAAGATTATTTACTTCTACAAACAAGATGATTCAGATTTAACAAAGGATATTGAAAATTTTCTTGCCTAAAATAGCTAGGAAAGAGAAGTCCTAATTAGTGTTAAATTTGTAACACTCAGGAGAGCATGTTACCCCTTTTATTAATTTGCTAATAGCTGAGTTCAAGGGATTTCCTGTTCCCACTGTGGTGCCATTAACACTTCAAACCACTAATTGCTGCCTCCCCTGGCTGCAAGTTCCTGGATTCCCAGGTCTTCTCTGGAAGGAAAATATATTTGGCTACTAAAACATAACTAAAGGAGGAAACAACAACCATAACAAATTGCTTAAGATTAATAATTTTTTAAAAAATTGTTAATCTGGCTTCTGAGGGAAGCCCCAGAGGACTGGAATTGCTGCTCTGCCACTGCAAGCCAGCACTCTGGTGCTGAGGAGAAACCTGGTTTTCTGGGATGCCTGATCCATGGCAATAAATCAGCTGTTTCCCAGCCCTTGGCACTCTGGCACCAAAACCACCATCAATATTTTCCACACTTGGAGGTTGCTCAGTTCAGGAATCTTTGACACATTTTTAGCAAAGCTTTTGATGCGGGTCAACTTCAAATTGTTATTACTAACTTATCCAGGAAAGTTCTTATATAATAGAGGTGCTTGCATTCACCACCTTTTGAGGCCTGCAGCTTGTATTTGTTGATTTATGTGCCCAGAGAGATTCCCTGTGAAATTCTCTCTGGAGAACAGCAGTGGCACCCTGGTGGGCTGGCCAGATGCCTACCCAGCTGCTCTCACTCCCCCTCCTCAGCAATGGGGGAGAAAATAAGATTTAAAAGCTCATGGGTTGAGACAAAGACAAGGAGATTATATACTAAATGGGGAATTTGAAGTTAAAACAGTGACTGGTAAAGTAAAAGGCAAAGCTCAGACTGGCCATTGCCTGGGATTGGAGTAATAATGGGTATTTTTGTGGTGAAGGAGAGGATGGAACCGTACTGAGGGTGGATACCGCCCACCCCGGGGGGGTTGTGATGGTGCTCATTCTCTTGTGGTGTGAGGTTTTTTTGAGGCTGATGTCATCAGTGGAGCTGTGAAGGCTGTGTGACAGGTGAATATTTTAATGACCATTATTAAATTAGCATTTTGCTGAGGCAAGTGGTGGAATTTATTTGCTGCAGGTGCCCAGGCACTGCCAGGAGAGCTGAGAGACCCTCTGGGGTGAGGCTGGGGCTGCTCCCAGCAGGATGGACATGGTAAGTTCAACCCCAGCCCCTCTGCAGGGCAGGGCTGAGCCTGTCATTCAGTGCTTCTGGAAAAATGTACTCAGGAAAGAACAAAACACCTTCTAGCAGTGACAGCTGATATAAAAAGTTTAAGAAATAGCCCCATGGCTACCTTGGTTGAAGGATGAGCAGGAGGGGATTTGGCTAGACCTTCTCCAGAGACCACTTCCCGCTTCTCCCCAGTGCAGCACAGGACACTGGATCTGGGAAGTGCTGGTGAGAAAGAGCACTGCCCTCATCCCTGCCAAATGATGGAGTTGGGCTGAATCCTCCTCCTTGCCTCATCCTTCACTCTGCTACTGCCCAAGTGTGGGGGATTTAAGGCTGATGAGCCTTCCCTTCGTCAGGAAAGGTTGGCACAGGCCAGCTCCATTGGGTGGAGAGCCCTATATTGACAAGAGGTCAGGGAGACAAAACAGGAAACAAAAGAGCATTATTTTGGCACAAATTGGATCTGTCAAGAAAATAGGAAATCTGAGATCTTGATCCAAAGGATTGCCAAAGCAAGGAGACTGAGTAATAGAGGAAAGGCACTGTTATGACTCCTTTATAAGCATCAGGCTGGGGCCATATTACTGATAGGAAAAGACTCGTGGCTGCAGCATTTAACCTATTCTGAGAGGATTCTGTGAGACAAAGGGCAATGGTGGCAGCTTATGCTAAGCCCTGCACTACTTCCACAGTTTTGACATTTTGGAAATATGAGCCTTTATTGCTTGCATGAAAGTGAGAATATTTTGTGCAGATTTGTTCCCTTTCCCTTCTGTAGGACAAGTGGGAAATACACAGTGTGTCCTCTGACCTCACTCCTATTTACCTGAGTTTTACAGTAAAAAACCCCAAGAATGTCTTTCCTCTCAACAAGCCCTAGTTGTGCAGTGGCTGCTGTGGGTGGCAATGGGTTGATGCCTCACACCTGAGAGGCAGAGGCCCAGCTCGCTGAAAGAGAGAGCAGGGAGCACCTGGGGCTTTGTATTTTGGGGTGGGGTGGGCTGCTATCTGCTTCTTGAGGTGGAGTTAAGAGTGGAGATGTTCAGTTCCTTGATAGTCACATCTATCTGCCTTGGCTCTTCTCAGGCTGAAGCTGAATTGCTTGTTTTTGGGAGGTGCAGTGTTTGCATTGTCTGACTTTGGTTCCTTCCTGTATTTCTTGTGACTGGAGGACTGTAAGTGTGGCTGGAGATGGACTGCTTTTTTATTTTCAAGTGTGCTTGAAAAGTCCTTTTAACAAAGATAGTGGACTTTTGCCGCATCACTAAGCAAAGCATGACAAAGTAGATAGGGTTTTCCTGGCAGTGTAGTTGTTCTTTTTTTCCCTTCCTATAAGGTTAGGGGATGTATCAGAACCAGTTTGTAAAGAAAACATCTGAATGCTTTGGGAAAGAGCTTAGGGGCATGAATGCAAAATGGTGGTCTTCATCTTGTCTTTTAGTAAGTGCTCAGATAACTGATTGAGGCCAAAAACCATTAGCTTGGGCTAAATCAATTAAGAGGATTAGAAACTGCTGTTTAGAACAGAAGCAAGGGTAGTTGGGTGCTATATGGGGGGCAACTCTACCTGGGTGTAACATCTCCAAGTCTGTTGTTTGAATGAAAGAAAGAGCTACACAAGTGGTTGTGGGCTGTGTTTTAGGAGGTGCTTAAACATGAGCCTCCCTTTTTTTGTGGTTCATTCTTGACCTAAGTATTTGGCTCTTGTGGAGAGGAAAACAGTGTGTGGAAAAATGAGTCAGCCAGCTTCCTGTGGGAGGGACTGCCAGAGGCATGATGCTTTGAATGCTGCAATAAATTAGCACTGGAGAAAATTCAGAGGACAAAGTGTGCCTGGAGGACATGCCATGCTAAGTAATGCACGAAATGGTGCTTGCTCTCAAGTGTGCAAATCCTGCTTTGCAGAAGAAGTGTGGGAGATGAGACAGCACTGCACAGTGTCTGTTGTGGGGCTCTGCAACTAGAGCTGAACATGAGCTTGCTGGTAGCAGTATGGCTCCTGGATGGTGAGAAGGACTGGGGTAATAACAAGTAACACCAGCAGGCTCTTCTAGTTGTGTGGGGATGCTGCACATCACCTGGAGTGAAGCACTTGTTATGTATTTGCACATGGAAGCAAAAAGGCTGCAATAATCAAGTCTGGTGGAGCTGAGAGGAACCACCACATTAATTCACTGCAGCACAGACTGGGATTGTTGCAAGGGGGTCTGCAACCTTCAGGTTAAAAAGTCTGTCATTCTGTGTCAGATAGCAGTGCCTGAAGTTTTGTATTGGACTAGCGGAGGGAATGGTACCATTTGAAAGTTGGATGGTTCATGTTTGCATCAGTATGTTCTGTGGTCTGTTCTCCTAGATAACTTCTAATGTTTAATTGCCACTAATAAGTTTTTTTTTTCCCCCTGAAAAATGCATATTTTATCTTGATAGACCATTTTGGCCATGACCTGTGATGTAGGTTTTTAATGCAGATTTGCTTGAGCTCAGTCTGACTTTTCTACCTGAGCTAAAGGCTGAAAAATATTTCTTCCAGTAAGTTTCTAATGATCCAAAAGTGTGGGTCAGATGAGAGCATAATTCCTGACTAGTTTGGAAATAACTGAATTGGAAACATGAAGACTTAACCTGGTCATTAAAATCTTTTGAAAAATTAAGAAGGTTATAATGGTGGAGACAAAAAAATGTAACATTCCCTCCTGCTCTGAGAGGTTCTGTCTTTCCATGGTAGCCTGAAGTCAGGACAGCAAATCTCCATTCTTGAATTTATTTTTTTATGAAATTGTTTTAGTCTAAGACTTTAAACCTGGAGGTGGTTCAAACTCAAATGGTTGTGCCTGGAAGAAAGAGACAATAATTAAGCTTCTTGCAGTCTCTTGCTCTGGCTTTAAGCACTCTCTGCCCTTTATTTTAAGGCAATTTAACTGAGTTCTGTTGGGGATATCTAATACGTGATGGCAGACTAGCAGCTCTGTCTGCTCTTGAAATCTTCATGTCTATACCCTGTTAAGCTCACAATATACTGTTTTAGGATTCACTGGTCACTAGATACAAGCCAAAAGTTTTCCAGTATGTGTAGACCTGATGCTCAAACCTGCAGTTATAAACACATCTGAGTGCATGAAAAGAGTGGTGTCCATTCCCATATATGTGAAATGAGTGAGTGCCAAAAAAGATGGGACAAAATTCAAGGAGTTGGTTTAAAATATATTAAACTCTCCCAGGAAGCCTTCAGACAGGAAGAGAGAAAACATTTTCTCAAATGTGTATTTAAATTTTATAGTAGGTTGACCTGGAGATGTTTTATTAGCTTTTAAATCCCTGCAAAGTTTGATTCCAAATAACTTATATCAGTCTGTTTCTTAAAAACAGTGCTTGTGTGTGTTTGTTCATTTCCTTTACAACTTGATAAATTTATTTCAAAAGTCAGATGAGAAACAGTTAAGAAGTGGGTTTTTTGGAGCTTGGCTTGACTACAGTGAGATGTGGATATGTTTTATGCAGAAGGCTGATTTCTCACAGGCAATGCAGTAGAACCCGTGGCTGCTTTCCATGGAATAATAAGGAAACCCAAACCCTATCGTGAATATTGGTCAGGATGAAAACTACAGCTTCAAACTATTCCATAAAAGCTTTCTCTTCACTAAATGTTTTAACCACTGATAGGTGCAATAGAGTCATAAATGGAACATGAATGCCATAAAAATGAGCAAGTGCATCACAGAGTCTTAGAAAAAACCCAAACCATGAAACTCACATGGCAGCATGTCACATTCCAGTGCTTAAATAAAAAAGTACAAATCTACATTCTTAAGAGATTTTTCTGGAGCTGTTAAGTAAGATTTTACTTGAAAATGTTTCTTGGTCAGCTAGCATTTGATCTGTCCTTCTAAACATAAAAGAACCATGCTGAACACCTGCAGACAAAAAGCTTCTAGAGAGATACCATTTAACTTAGCAGTGTTTCTTCCTGTACTTTGGCAGCCTCCAGCTAAATCTGAATTGTTTTCCCTCTTGGCAGTATGAAAAGATCTGTAGAGCATAAGGTCTTTGGAGCAGACTTTGGGCACAAGACAGATCTTGCTCTTGGTGATTGCTGACAAAAGATAATTACAATGTGTTAATAATAACATCTGAGCACTTTGATCTGCTGCAGTTGAATCTATACTTTGTGCATTAAGATGGGTAAAAAGTACAGGAAGAGTCCCCTTTCAGCCCAGCTTTGCTCTGTTTCCACCCAGGTGGAGCCTGTTGATGCAGGTTTAGCAGATGCTGGAACACAGGGTTTGCCTTCTGTGCAGTGCACAGATGTAAACACTGAGGGGATTAGGTCTTTAATTCCCAGATCCTCAGGGCAGGGCTTGCCCTTCAGAGCAGTCTGCACCTCCATAGCTGTACATAGGGGCAAATATGCAATAATAATTTCTAGTGTGAGCCCGAGCCTAAATCCACAGCAGGTGTATTCAAAGCTGAAGATAAATTTTCCAAACAATATCTGTAACTCAGCTTTTGGGAAGCCTGAATACTTCTGCTTGTGGCTGGATCTTATGCATGTGCCAGCCTGGCAGGTGAGGTGCTCCTCTGGAGAAACTGCATGGCTGTAGCCGTGGCCAGTGTCTGGATGAGGGGAGGGTATGGAAATACGGATCTCTCCTTGCAGCTTTGTCCTCCTACAATCTTGCTTTTAAAAAGCTTTTGCATTAATTTTATTTAAATAACAGCTTTTGGCAAACTCGCTGGCATTTTGGTACTTTAGGTCCTACAAAAAGCTGTGCTTGAAAATAAAAAATAAAGCAATTAGATGTGAGAGGAAATGTAGCTGAAAAATGAGGTGGGTGCAGCACATGCTGTGGGATGGTATGTAAAATATACAGTACTCTGCCAAATCATACACATGCATGAGAATCATTATCAGGGACTGAAAAGAGCCCCTCTCTGTATGAGTTCCAGGCTTTAGTATATCTGAATATCACAAAAGATAAAGTATGGATGATCCTGTATGGGGGAAGACACCTCAGTCACACCCCCTTCATGTATTCAGCTATTTTTCTGATGGAAAAGAGGCACAGTGTTATCAGAGGAAGAAAAACCTGCTGTAGCAGCATCCCAACAGCTGTGTTAGAATAACTGCCTGGGAGAGGGTCAACTGAAAGTGTTACAAAAACTGTGCTTGACTGTGGGCAGCCAGTTTGGCACAAACATGTTAGACCGAGACTTGCACCGGTAGCCAAGGTTTTGCAAATCCAGGTCAGGTGTCATTCAACTGAAAGTCCTTTCCCCCACTAAGATGCTGCTTAAAGGGATGAGAGTCACTCAAGCCGTTGTTTTTTTGGCATGGAGGCCGTTGCTTTCTAACAGCTGACTCCATGCAGACACAGCCAGCTGTTGGCAAGCCTGGGCTGAACTGGAGCAGGTGCCAGGCAGGTCTGGGACTGACCCACAGCCCTGCAAACCAGCACCTGTAAACACTGCACAAGGTCTTAGACTGGGAAACACTGCACAGACAGAATTAGCAGACTGTTCTGTGTCTGATGCTGAGAAAAGATCTCTTTTCTCTGGTGGTTGAAGGTTTCACAGCTGAGGCTTTGGCTCCTAAGAAGCATGCTTCCCTCCTTCACCAAAGTTCCCCATTACACCCTCAGTGATTTGTCTTGGAGGGGCAGAGTTTGTAAAGACCTACAGCTGCCCTACAGAGACAATATTATTGCTTTTGGCTCTGGTGCTTTTAAGCAGAAGTCAGTACCAATGACGTGTATCCTGTGCATGTGCCTTTTGGCCCTACCTAGGAAACAGCTGTAAATTGCTACAAGAAAAACACAATGAAAGTGGTGTGGCAGTGGCTGTTAGCTTCAAAGACTCCCTGACTCCCTGACTGTTGGGAATGTGCTTCATTTTCAAAGCCTTTTTTGAGTGTGCTCATATTCTACCTGTGGCAACCTTTGTTGTTTTCCAGGTATGTTCTTTTATCACTTTATCTTCAGCAGAAAGGGCTGCCTTGCCTGTGTGTGGATCCTCCTGCACTTGATTGTGGGCTGATCTACTCCATTTCTTCTGCTATTACAGTAGGATTTTAAACTGGGATCTTCCCTAGCTTTGCTGCACGTAAATGATCAACTTTCTCTTGCTGTCTGAAATCAAGAGTAATGTGACCAGCGACAGATGAGACTGTGGTATTCAGCTCTCAGCAGTTTTTATTAGTCCTGCTGCTGTAGCTGAATTTCTCTATGTGCACAAGCCAGTGGTAGCAGCACTAAATCTCCTGAGTGCCTGCTGTGTGCTGGAGTGTCTAAAATAGTGCTGCTTAGAGCTTCTGCCACTACATAGACACATGACTGAGTTAGGAGGACTTCTATCCTATCGGTGCTAAAAATCACCTGCCTTAAGCCACTGATCCCTTTTCCCCCTCCTTGCAAGGGTGAGAGGTGTGTGCTGGAGCTGGCAGATGGCTGGGGAGCAAACAGGTCCATGCAGACAAGCAAAAAAAAAAATCAGGTTGCATCACTACTAACCAGCTTGTACCAAGACTTTGGTTTTCTTCTCCCTCTCAATGCCCTGCCTACACTGGCTTCTCCATTACCTCTTGGCTTGGCTGTTTTGTGACCTGGAACAATGTTTTTTCCCCTCCTCTCTCAGCTCTCTCTAACTGATTAGTCTAAGAGATATCACCCATAGCATATTGTTGAATTCATTTTTAGACACAATGCTGTGCCAGAGATTTGCTTCCTTAATGTAGTGGGTTGAATCTGAGTTGATAGACAGATTTTTAAACCAATAATGCTTCTCACAATTTACGCATTTAAACCGCACAGAAAGGCGGGAGTTCCTCTTGTTACAGCTCACCTGAGGGAGGTTGGGCGGCCTTGGAGCCTCCGGGCCCCCCGAGGCCCGGCTAGGCTGGGCCAAAGCCCCGGCCCCCTTCCCCTCTACCTGGTGCTGTGACACGGAGCCTGGGTTGGTGGGGAGGGAACCATCCCAGAGCCCAGGCAGCTAAACCCAGCCATGGGCTGGCACAGCTAAACCCAGCCATGGACTGGCACACAGCTAAACCCAGCCATGGGCTGGCACAGCTAAACCCAGCCATGGACTGGCACAGCTATACCCAGCCATGGGCTGGCACACAGCTATACACAGCCATGGACTGCTACACAGCTAAAATATTTCCAGAGTGGCTCCTTGGGACCGGCGGGTCCCCCCTGTTCTCCACACAGAGCCGGTGGGAGCCTCCTTTCTGCAGGCAGCACACTTCAGGCTGAACTGAAGAAAACACCCTGCAGCCAGCAGCACAAAGGGAGCGTGGCTTTCTTCACCATAAAGCCTGAACAAGAACATTCTTCACCACAGAGGTTTCACAGTCAGAGAGTGAGCCCTGTGAGATGGAGCTGGAAATGGTGGCGGAGAAAAGGGGCGGTGCCGCATTCCTTGCGTGGAGCTTAAAAACCCTTCTGGCATGCGGTGGTAAGAAACTGTAACATCTCAAACTGTTTGTCTCTTTAATCCATTTGGAGTACATGGGGGGATAGAAGACTCACGTGTGGCCCATGAAGATTGTGAAGAGTGCCTATTCCAAGATATATAGCTTTTAAAGACTTGAAGCAGAAAAAGCCTTTGTGTTCAGGCCAAAATAACCCATCCTTAAAAAGATTGATAACCCCATGTGATGGCCCAGGTGTGGCAGTGTGAAAAAAGTGATATTTTTTCATAGAAGAGATGTGTTACACCACAGCAGATTGTTTCTTTCCAGGCGGGTCTGTTGTTGGGGGCAGTTTGAGGAACCACGCGAAGGAAGAAGAAACCCTTTTTTCCTTAAGCATGAGAGAAAGAGACTTTTTCGAGAACTGTAACACTGACTAGAATCCTATGTTGTGTTATCTTTTGTGCTAGTTAAAAAACGAGTAAAGTGCTGAGAAGAAAGGGGGGGATTTGTTTTAATTTCTTGTTATACCTTTTAACTTTTAATTCTGTTAGTAATAAAACTTTCTCCTTATACTGCAACCGTTTAAGTTTGAACCTGTTTTGCCTCGCAGCTATCTAGTTTTCCTCAATATTTTCTTATTTTGTTTTCCTTATAAAATAAAATGATATTTTGGATGCTTGACGCTTAGTTGTGTCAAACCACAACACTTAATTACCGAAATACTATTATTTCTGCTGTAGTATGTCTGGATTTGGTTTTGTTCCTGAGGCTGGTGATGATTTCAGCCTCCTTTCCTTGGCTCTGCTTAAAGATATTTTTCGTTGTTCTCTCGAATTAGAGCAGATATGCCCAATCTGGAAAATTACAAAGAACTGAGTGGACTGAAGAAGGAACAAGTAGTTTAACTATGTCGCTGGTGCAGCACAGGTAGGCTTTTATCATTTAGATCTTCAACTCTTAACACTTGTACATAATGCAGGGCTGCTCAGCTCCACGCACTGGCACTCTCTGCATCTTCTATGTGGAGACAGGTTTCATGTCAGTGCCACACATGACAAAAGCTGGCTTTGGGTGCCCAGGATGCCACATGAGACAACCAATTTCTTTCTCAGCAGACTGTCCTAGGCTACAATGTGTAAGATGTAACCAAAAGTATGTATTCTATTATCATCTTCACAAGCTGTTAAAGCAGGTGGAGAAGTGTCCATTATCTCCTACCATGACTCATCCCTGATAACTCCCTCGGGGGCTCAATCTCTGTTAATGGGCCATCAAGGACCCACTGCATGACTCACAGAATTCCATCATCCCATTGTGAGATGCTCCGCCCAGGGCGAGGAACCAAGCATTCCCACTGGGATATATTCTCAGTGGGATATTCCCACTGGGGTTTGGAACAGAACAAGCAGCCCTACCGACTGGATTCCCAGAAGACAAGAGCTACCACTGGACCTTCAGGTGAAGACCAGACCCTTCTACAGGATCACCGCTTCAACAGAACCACTTCATCTGGACTGCTACCACCACTGACTAACAGGGTGTTAGTGTTCTTGTACTATTGCATTTATTTTAATTTTCCTATTATAATAAAATTCCAACTTGCAATCTCCCACTGGTACACAGACCCAGATATGGAGTAGAGATAAGCTTCATGCAAGTGGAGCATGTGTTGAAACTCCATGATGTCATGCTTTGGTCATGTCTGCCTGAGCAGTGAGGCATGAGGGTGCAACCCAGAGCTGCTTGCTCAGAGGCAGAAAGTCTCAGTGCAACCCATGTCAGACAGTGTGTGCACACCAAGTGATGACCTGAACCCCACAGAGTTTTCAGAAATTAATAGGTTAAAGTATAGCATAAGTTTGTTAAGCTCTTGCAGAGATTTGGAATTTCCCAGTGTGATCCCCACTGACAACAAGGAACAAAGAAGATAAAGATATCAGAGCAAAGTTTTCAGCACAAACCTTCTCTCAAGTACTGATTCAAAATACAGCTTTACATGTCAAACTGTGAAACATCAAGTATATCCATGTGTCAAACTTATTTATCTGGAGGACAAGACAAATATTACCACTTTTCATCCTTACTTGGGTTTGCTGAAAGGGTCTAGGATTTAATATTGTTTATGGCAACAATTAAACATTACCAGGAAAGGAGAGTGTTTTGGCCAGGTCCCTTCACAGGGTTGGATTTTACATGAGGGTTATAAGGCTCATGGGGGCTAATCCCTGCTAGCATTATACATCATCTGACAGTTGCCAGGGAGACAAGGATAATCTGAGTGAAACAAGATATGTGAGAAGGGTATTTATGAACATTTGCCTAATGATGCTGGTGGAATGCAGCAAGAAGTAATTGAGTGCCTTTGAAGTACTGCCTCTTTTGTGATGAATATGGAGGACTGATACCAATGCAAAAAATGTCCCTGTGAACTTAAAGCAGCAGCATCTTGGCCTTGATTTTTCCTCTTTATCCTGCATCCAGTGCTGTGGGGAGGGGCAGACAAGGCTTTTGCGGTGCTGTGAGTTCCCTGTCCAGCCACCTGCGCTCTGGGGTATCAGCACAGCATACACAAGGATAAACAGGGTAAAGAAGCCATTTCAGTCTGTGGTGCTGACAGAGGCTTAATGAAAACTGTCCACTCCACATGTTTGAAATATGTGCGGGTGCCTCATGCAAAGGTTTTGGATGCCAAGTGGTGTGAGGGGAAGGAAGAGTGGAGGTGGTGGTGTTCGTGTACTTACAGGCATGGAGGTGTGTGTGGTTTGTCCATGGCTGTACAGCCAGCCAGCTCATTCCTCCATCCCTGTCCTCAGGGTGAGTCCAGCTGCACCAAAGACACCTGGCTCTGGCTGCTTGTGTCAGATTCACTGAGCTGTGGGCAGGGTTAGCACCACAGCCTACTTGGTGTGTGGATCTGGACAGGCATGTTGGTCAACTATGCCACTTTCCCTGACCTGGGGTGGCTTATAGCACTGCTTAGGGAGACTAAAAGAAGCTGGAAAGTTAATATCTTCATTTGAGCAAGTTCATGATTGGGAAGGTTTCTGCATTGTCAGCTTCACACAACAAAATATTTTCTTGGTGGGGTGTTCCCTGGCCATGAAGATGGTCAGATACTGTTGGAAGAGCCCATGTCTGGGACCAGGAGCACTAAAGCTGCGTGGCCTGGAGCTGTCCCACATTGGGCAAATCTTTCCTTCCTGTGCTGAGGTAGGGCAGTGACCTGCAATGAGGGAGAAAGCTGCCTGTCTCCTTCCCTCTCCCCCAGTTTGCCCTTCTTAGTCTCTGATACTGTCACTTGATGGATGATTAAGAAGGATGGGAAGACAGAAGGAATTTCCCAAGTTTTGAATGCCTGATGCATATAACTCATTTGAAAGCAGGGAGATGCTGAGAGGCAGCTTGCAGCTGATGGGCTGTGTCTCCTGATGCCAGAGTTAATCTGGGTAAGCAGAGATTAACTGAGCTGCTGGATTGGATAATGCCTGAACTGGTTTATTGCAGCTTGTGCTGATAAAGCAGCCCAAGAGCAGGAGACCCCTCCTTTCTGCAGCTCTGCAGGGTGAGGGCCAGTGCCCATGGCAGCAGTACCTCAGGCACAGGAAGGCCCCAGGAAAATGTGGCATTAATGAAATCATCAATTTCATAAATGTTTCCCTGGAGCTCTTAAAGCTTTAAATATTTATTAGTTAGACTTCACTAAGAAGACTTCTGGTCCCTTGTGCTAAGGTGGAGTGGGAAACAAAGGCTGAGCACCACAATATTTAGGGAGAATTTGTGCACAAAGTGAAGTACAACATCCAGTAAAGCCTAAGGAAATCTCTCTGGAACAGAGGCAAACCAACAGGAATAATTTGAGTTGGCAAATCCCTGTGCAACTTCATAGCTGATCAATAGATGTTATTTAGACAAATATCACACTGTTACATTCTACAAATGATCTCTTTTGAACAAACATGGTAATTCCAGGCTTTCTCATTTGGCTTCTCTAAACATAAATCTGTTGAAAAGTACGACTCCCACAAAATCTGAGTCTATTTAATAATTTTGAATAATGCCCTGTTTACATTTGTTTTCACCTTTCCATTACTTTACATCCATGTAGAGTGAAAATGCAAGTCACTTCCAAGGCCTTTGAGATGACTTATTCCTCGTGAGTATTCCCTCAGGCTTCTCTAGCTCATTCTCTAGTATTCATAAATAGCAAAGAGACCTGACCTGATGTTAGTCAAACTCTTGCCTGCATAAAAGAGAAACCTTGGAAGGTCTCTTTCAGACTTAACTTTGCCTAGTTCTTTTTATATCAGTGCAAAAATTGGCCAGACCTGCCTGACCAGTGGCTTCTTTGCCACTTCCCAAAAGTTTCCTTTGATGGAGACCTTATAGAATCTCTGGGCTATCTCCTCTACTCAGCCAAACTTACAGCTGTTTTTTTTAATATCAGTCTAATTCTTATCCTGCAATTTATACACACTGCCCTTTATTGTGAAGGACATGGAGAACAAAGTTTATATTCAATCAAGGAGTAATGTTTGACCAATAGCTTTACCCTATCATGCTGTCAAGTGTGGGACATAGATGACTAAATTCCTATCCCACACCTTAAAAACAATCAAAAAGCCCCACCCCAGTTCATCCCCATTCTGTAAGATCAAGAGAAAAGCTCAAACTCTTGCATAATCTGCTTGAGTGAAGATTTTTTTTCACTAGGGTCTTGTTTATTGCTTTACACTGACAATGACTGCCTAGTCTGTCAGTGCCTCAGTTTCCTGGTGTTCCAACAAAATCTATGCCACATCACTTGTAACCAAGTAAAGAAACAATGGAGAACTTTTTAGGTACCTCTCCAAAAGGCACCCTTCTCTTGAAATTTGTGGATGTTCTTGTCCTGAAACACTTTACCTGCAAAAGCAGTTGGGACTATGGATACCTTCTATAAATACAGACCCTTCCCTCCAACAAATCTTAAGGTTTGTACCTGTCTAATGGACTTAGTGTGTGTCAAATCTGCTGGTCTACACCTGAATTGTAGAAGACTTCCATTTTCCTGGATCTGAGCTTATAGACAGCCAAATACAATGGTGCTTTGTTCAACAAGTAACCAGGAACAGCTCAGGCTAAATAGAAGCCAAATGGAACAGCTTTCTAAGAGCACCCTTGTCACTACAAAACTGTGCCAAATCTGGAAGTGGATTCAGGAACAGCCTTCCTTTCAAGCATGTAGAGAACAAAGGAATCACAAGGTTAAATTTTGTTATCTTGGTGCACTGAAGCGCAAAGGAACTGAGGGATTCCATTTAAAGGGCAAATCCAATGAGCTTTAGTTACCCAAATATCTGCAGATCTTGCAAGTGTTCTGTGAAAGCTCTACACCTATGACACATCTGCATTACTGTGCTAATCTTGGTAGTGTCATAACCCAGCAGAAACCAACCAAGCAGTTCTTCCTTTTAAAAATGTTCTTTCCATGCTTCGACACTAGAACCTTCCAGGGAAGAATAGTTAGGAGAGGGCAAGAACAGTTAATGGAATTGTTACCAACACTTCTGACCTCAAACAGTGACAGGGATCCCATCTATGATGGAAATCTGTCGCAGATCTTGGCATCTACAGAACTGAGCCTCTACAGAAGGATACCTACTGAGATTGTTAGGCCAGCCTCTATCTCCTCGAAATTAAATGCTCTCTTGGGCTGCTTATGAGCAGCCTTTTACTCCAGTTGCTCTGACATGCAGGTCCCTTGACTTATGTCCTCATCTGTCAGTTGTTCCCTGCTGTACCTTTGCCTCTGGATGCTGTTGTGTCCCTATGTGAGGTGGCATTTCCCATCCCTGTAGTGGTGCTGCCAAGCATGAGCCAGCTCTGTATTGCATTGTGGCCACCAGAAGTCAAGAGTATCTTGCTGATCCTGTATCTGTGCTCAAAATAAACTGGGTTTTGCTAAATGCCATTCTAAACAAAATGTTAGTTAAGCTCTAGGCTGTTTTGCAAGAAGCCTCTGTTTTCATAATCAGAGCATCCAAAAGCCCCTCAATGTAGAGGAGACTTCCCTCTTAAGCTATTGTCTACTAAACCACGTTTAGAAAAAACAAGCCTGCTTGAAAAAAGGAATTTACAGACTTTCATTATAAGGTGTGCAAACTTAATAACCCAGAATGGGTCTTTAAAGATCAAATGCTTTTAACTGTTTTTTTTCTTATGTAGATATTTGCAAAGCCTTCAATCATATTTGTCTCTGGTTCTAGCTAGTAATGCAGTGGCTGGATACAAACACTTTCTGTGTCCTACTTTCCAGAATCTCCAGGAAGAAGTGTTTACAGCAAGTGTGAATAAGCAGAAATATTTTGAAAAAACTTCTTCTGCCCACGTGTTCCTACCTCTGAGCTACTGCATAATAAAACAATTCCAACAAACAACCTGGACCTAAACAGAATAGCCACTCAAAATTTTTAGTGCAGTGCATGAGGAGAGGAAAGGACTCATTCAGAATTTCATCTCCTTACTCCAGGACAAGTTTAGCTGCAGTTTTATGTTGGATTCTGGCTTTCAGATGTTCATAGCTTCGTGGTGCTGCTGATGTCTCAAGACAGAAGCCTTGCATGAACTTTCAGAAACTCTTCTAGGACCACTTGCTGGAGAAGAAAGCTGAGCTGTGAGCTGGGCTCAGCTGAAGTGCAGGGAAGAACAGTGTATGGCTGACTACCAGGGGCTTTACACCTATGTGTATTTGTCCTAGAGAGTGCTGTGGACATTCATTCCTGCAGACGTGCTGCCCAGGGAAAGGGGGTGATGGTGGGAGGAGAGGTGTGGCTCTGAGATGTCTCCTGCGGCAGCCTCTGCTGCTCCATCCAGGCATTACAAGCCTCTGAGGGTGTGAGAGAAACCGTGCACAGTCTGGAGGTTCAGTGACTCGGGAAGACAATCATGTCTCTGGTGCCATGTCCTGGGCGATGCTGTGTGCCAAGGGGTGGGTGGGTAGGGGGGATCACCCTGCGTGGGCTCACTGACCTGCTCACAAAGGGCTCTTTTCACTCAGGATATAAAATGTTTACCTGTCCCCCAGTAGGAGCTCGGGAGCTCGTTGTGGATGGTACAGCCAACAGGCTGCCTTGGGCTGGGACAGCTCCAGCACGATTTTTGGGGGGGAAACTGCCGTGAGCAGCGGAAGAAAGGCAGACAGGGGCCCGCGGGGGACGCAGAGGCGACGCGGGAACACGGCGTGGCAGCGAGCCGAAGCCACGGGGGTGGCAGACGGGCCGCGGCCACCGCCCGCCCTCCTCGGACGTCACAAGTGCGTCTCCCTGCGTGTCCCTGACTGTCGTAGCATTACAGAGAAATCACGCCCGGTTGCCACAGCAACGTCACCACCTGGGACGTGCCGTGCTGTCATCCAGCAACCAGCGAGGGGACTTCGGGGATGCTCTGCTGCCCCAGAAGAGCAGGAGGGTCCCATCCAGCCCCTGGGGCCCAGGGATGCTATCCTTTTGCCCTGGATCAGCGATTTGTGTACTTCCACTGCCTTACCAGTAACATTTCTTTTTTTAACCTTAATAGTAGTTTAATCCTTCTCCTAGGGAGGGCTTTGCTATTCATTAGCCCCTGGTTTATTCCATGCACAGCTTTCATTGAAGCATGAAATGTTAAGGGATTGGAATAGACCTTACAGATCATCTAGTCCCAACTCTCCCTACCACAGGCAGGAATCCTCCCACTAGACCAGGCTGTTCCAGGCCCTGTCCAACCTGGTTTTGAACATTGCAAGGGTTGGGACAGCCACAACCTTCCTGGGCAACCTGCTCCAGTGTCTTAGCACCCTCACAGGAGAGAACTTCATTCTAATATGTAACCTATATTTCCCTTCCTTTAATTTGTCCCCATTTCCCCTTATCCTATCACTACAACCCATTCTCTTCCTGGGCAACCTGCTCCAGTGTCTTAGCACCCTCACAGGAGAGAACTTCATTCTAATATGTAACCTATATTTCCCTTCCTTTAATTTGTCCCCATTTCCCCTTATCCTATCACTACAACGCATTCTCTTTCTGCCCATTCTTCCTCAGTGCTCATCAGCACTTAAACCAAAGGACTCAAGGGTAAAAATCTTTCATTAAATGAGTGTGTACTTCGGCAAATTCTGTACGGGTGCCTCCTCCTTATGTTTGCTGAAATTACTTCTTTGGCACTTCCTGTATTTATTCCTTAGTGTCTGGATGGCCCTGTTCCTGTTGGGTCCCAAAGCTCTGTGTGTCCTAAAATGGGGTTAATGGGTGCTGTGGGCTTGGACTGATTCTCAGCAGAGGGTTGAGCCTTTCTCCTTGTTCTCCTAGAGGGATGGTGGGTAAGTGCCACTCAGCAGTGACCTCAAGGTGTTTCTTCATTACCTTCTGGGGGACTGAATCACTTCATTGAAGGACTTTGCGAGAACACACAGCTGCAGTCATGTCCTATATTTACAGCTTTAGCATGGAAGGCCTCAGCACTCCAGGCCTGATGTGGCATGAAGCTGAATTATTCACAAGTCCTCTCTGCTAGAGTAGAAGCAACTGGAGAGAAGGAGCCTTTCTCATCAGTACTCTCCAAGTGATCAGGGATCTGGCTATGTGGAGTGAGGATCTGGTGATGCTCCAGAGGGGTGGGGAGCTGAGGAATGAGTTTACTGGGAGGTTTGCTGGAATCAATGTTTGGCTCTGTCTTGGCTGGTGTCTGTTTCACCTCAGCATTTGTGACACGAGTGAGCCTTAAGCCAAACACAAAACATTGCTCAAGGGCTGTCTGCCTTCCCCCAAGGAATGAGCAGCCCCACTTAGGCTGCCATGACAAGCAGGTACTTCAACCCCTTCAACAGGAAGCAGTGCCTTTTTTCCTGCAATCTTCCCTTTCCATTGAATTTAGATTGCTCAGTGGTGATGCAGGTGAAGATCTGCTATGTGCTTGAGGAGTTGTGTGGAGTTCCTCATAATAAGCTATTCACTGAATAGGTCCAGTAAACACTTTGAAGAGCAAAAACTGGAGAGTTTTTATGAAAAATAATTCAGTGTAGTGGCTGATCTTCACCTTGAAATCTTGGGATAGTCAAAGCAACTCTTCTTTAGCCTAGGTCCACTCAGGATCTTTGTCTAATTAAAAATAAACCCCCTGAAGCAGGACTCAAATTCAGCCTGACTTGCCTCTGTGCTAAGGATGAGCTTCCATTAGACCCCACTGGGCTACTGGAGACAACTTAATAAACAAGAAACATAATGAGACTTGCATTAAGCACCTGTATAGATAAAATAAGGAATTAAAGACATAATTCACAATGTAATTGCTACAAATCTCTGGCATGGCAAAAACAGTGCATCTTGCCCAGCACACTTCTTCCAATAACTTTCTTTTTCAGTGAGTAATCTGAATTTCTTAAAACCAACATTTTTCCTATGCTGACAGACCCAGCAACCAACAATTCAGAAAAATCTCTTCAAAATAATAACTGACAACAGACCTGCCTCTCTTGTCTGTTCTTGACCATAAAAGGATGTATTTAAAATACAAGTAATTTGGAAAGGAGAATACAGTATGTATTCAGCTTGTTCTTAAATAAAAACCTGTTTCTTTCAAATCAAAGCCAGGCAGTGCCTGCCAGTTCTCTAACATGCTGCATGTTAGAGCATGAGGTGTGAAACTTCAATTGAAATATTACTGAAAGGAGGGTTTTGAGGTTAGTAAATAATACCTCCTTTGGAGAATTGTGGGCTGGCTGCTCCTGTTCTTTCTGTACCAGAGGGATTGACTGAAACACCACATTCTTTGTGGCAGCATGCTGGCTCTAGATGCTGAGTGAATATAATGAGTGAGTGATGGAGGGCCCCTCTAAGGGATGCCACAGCACCCCAGCACTCCTCTCTAAACACAAGGAGCTGTTTCAGCAGTGCAAGATGACACTCTTCCCCTGCTCCTGGGAAGAGATTTGCATTGCAAAAACTACCTGAGCCTGACATTGTGAAATCGATCCCCTGTGTTCCATGAACCATAAAAGAAGCCAGCTGAACTGGGAAGGATGAGCCTCACCCAAGCTACATGCAGCAAACAGCTCCAGGAGACAGAGCTGAGGAGCAGGAAATGTGTGGGAAAGCCATCTGGTGAAGGCACTCAGAAACAGCGTGAAAGTCTTTTTTCATTCACTTCCTGACAAAGTAGTAATATGTTGCCTCATTATAGGAAGACAACTGCTTGCTATTATTTTTTTGCATTAGTAACTCCTAGAAGCCCAAAGGTGGGGACAGGACTCTTGCTATGTTACCTGCTGTGGGCACATGTAAGAGAGACCTTTCCCTTTACACACTCCCCCATAAAAGGACAGAAAGCATACGATTATGGGTTTTGTGTTTTTTCTTTTTCTTCTTTTTTATCCTAGTGGGGAACTGAAACAGATGGGAGAGACTGAAGGAGCTGAAAACAGAACATGTAATAATTCCCAAACCTTGACTTTCTCAGCAGAACTGTTCTTTCACTCCTATGGTCAAGAACAGACAAGAGACTCCTATAGTTTATCTCTGATCACCTGATATCTCTGATATCACCTGATTCTGGTGAGTGGTTTGTACTCTCAGGAGGAGCTCTACAGTTCTTGGTAAACTCAACATTTAGCTTGGTGTGGACATGCTGCTGAGAGTTCCTGCACACTTTGCTGTGCTGAGGCAAGGGGAGGAAAATCAAAGCAATGTGCAGAAGGGATTTTAATCATCACGCAGCAAATTAAAAATTACTGTGGAGGTCTTAAACTTGCTCTTTGGCATTTCAATCGTGTCTTTCACTGTGTGCTCCCAGTCCAGCCAACCAAATTTTCCCCATGGTTTAATGCTATTCTAACCTCAGGCTAAAAGCAGAGAACCAAAGGCTGTACTTCAAGAGGAGGCAAAGTTCCTTATGGCCTACTTACTATTATTAGATATTTAAAGTTCTCCTATATCACCACCTCATCGGAAGACCTCAAACCATTTTAAGGACCTTATTCAGCCTCTTGGTGACAGAGGAAAGAGGCTAATTTTTAGATGCTGGAACAGACTTAAAATTCCTATCCTTGAGTTTTCCTTATCAGTCTTTGCTAGAACTGACGATGGATTTTTTTCAGTCCCATGTATTAATTGCAAGACAGAGCACTCCAGGTCCCCTTGCTGTCCTTGTGTGGGTGTATGGGCTTGGCTGGTTGGCATTTTTGCCAGGCTTAGACAAAGTGAGTATGTGCTTGCATTGGCTTTTCATTTCTGGAGAAGGCAGGGTTAAAAAAATGTCCTAAAGCCTAATTAGTTGGTGAAAGAATGGCAGCAATAGCAGGAAGGAGGAGGGGCAGGATGAAGGAGATGGCGGCTGCTGCCCTGTTTTGAGGGAGAAGAGGCTGAAGCCCAGGGAATCCAGAAGAAACAAGCAAGAGGCTGACTGTCATTCAACACACAGAGCATAGTGCCAAGGGAATGAATACCTTCTCCAGGAGTGAGATGATCAAGTGTTGCTAAATGGGGCCATGAGGTGTTAATTGCTAAAAACTGTAGAAATTCAAATTTAAAGAGCCAGTACCTACTAGTGCAGAATGACTCCGTCAGACAGAAGCCTGTCTTTCTGTCCTGTGAGTGAAGCAGGATAGAGAGTGCTGGATGGGGCAGACTTGAGGCTCTGAATAAGGCTTTCATCAGCCTTATCCCAGACTTCTCATAACCCTCTGCTCCCAAACAACCCACGGTGACACAAAAGGCAGGTGCAAAATGCAGAACCAGGAACACAAGGAGGATACCAGCAACACCTTAAAGGTCACAGAAGCTGTAACAGCACCTCTTTGTGGGACTTTTCCTTTCCCAGGGCTCAGTTCGTGACCCCAGGCAAGACTCCAGCCTACAGCAATATGGCTGTGGGCAAGCAAATCCATGCAGCTCTATTTGTCCTTTTCTTAATTGGAATCCTAAGTGGTAACAGGAGCCAGAACTACATGGCTGCAGGGTTTAGGCACTGCCACTGCCTCAGGGATTACATGTGTAACCTCTTCAGTATAAGAGACCAGACACATGAGATTGCAAATGCACTATGGAGCAGCAAATATGGAATATGAAGCAGCCAGGAATCAAGTGCCAATATAATGCTGGGATTTTAAAAAGCCTCAGCTAAGCCCCTGAGAATGACAACAGACTGTTCCCCTCTCTCTTTCACTTTGTCCAGGTTTTCCTGACTGTGGGAAGACTGTTTACAGCTTGCTATACCCGTAGATATATTTGAGTTACTGTCAAGTTTTGGCCAGGTGACAAACTCAATGAGCACTGAATCGCGCCTCAGCAAACATGAGTTCTGTCTCTGAGCTTTTCTGCATTGGTGAAAAACTGTCCTCCAAGCTGGGAGCAGGGCTGAGCTGGAATGGGAAGGGCAGCACCAATACTCATCTTTTTTGAATGTGGCAGTTCTGAAGTGGGTCAAGACCATTTCTGGCACTAACAGGGAGTTAAGGGAACAAAACCCACACTCAGACACCACGTGCTGGTAGACTTAACTTGGTGGTTCTTCTGACAAGGCTTTGTGGAGTGGTTCTCTGAGCATCTGGCTGTGAGAGGCTCCTATAGCACAACTGTTATGTGAGGATAATCCCATGTGGCTGAAAGCCCAAAAGAAGCTGTCCGGTTTGCCTCTCCCACCTTCTAGTCTGTTCTTCCAGTTTATGCTTATGCTGGGACCATAACAAATCTTACATTCCCTAGTCAATGACAGAAATCATACATACACAAAAAATTATTGAAAGTCACCAGATCTGATGCGAGCCAAGCTGTTAGCCCTGGATAAGAAACCTGATACAAGACAGGGATTGTGCAATCTTGGGTGAAATGTCTCATTCATGGTGTATATGGAATATGCTCTGTCCAGAGAAAAGGTGAAAGATCTATAGCTCACTTAGGACACATTGCTTTAAAAACATGGATAAACTTAGCAACATACCTGAGCTAGGGAAGATTAGGTCTTTTTGTATTTTTTTTTAAGACGGTTAAACAAATTGGACTAAGTGACTTCATTAATCCTTGACAAGAAAATCTACAGCAGAATGAGGAATGATTTCCTCAAGTGTCAGTACAGAGTGTCATACCCAAGACTTGCTCTTCTCACCTCCAGAGGCACAGGACAACTGCATACACAGCTTGAGTGAAGACCTGTACATTTGGCCCACTTCAGAGTCTTCTGGTCCTAGTGTTGTGGTTGAGGTGTCTATCCTCCCATAGGTAAAATCCACATGTCAGCCCCAGAGACTTAGCTCTGACAGAATCTAGTCTGAGAGATGTTCTTACAGCATGAGATGGGCCTCTTCAGCATGAATCTGTGTGTGTGTTTTTGTTCTATGCTATTTTGGGAATAAGCAACTGATAACAAGCAAATGCTTTCATCTGCTAGAGTAACTGTGTTCTTAAAATTAAAATTATGGTTTGTAGTAACTGTCCAGTGGGGAGGAAAAAAAACAAGGTTCTTAATTCCAGAAGACAGGTTAACTTCTGGGAGAAGGAGGCAGAAACTGTTAAGTCTTTTGCTGTCAGAAAGAAACTCAGGCTGCAAGTATTCAATCAATTAGGCTGATTTGTAGCAGCCTCACTATAAATCCTCTTTTATTCAGAGGCAGGTTAAGCTCTTTGATGAAACATGCCATTCCAAGAAGTTTCAGTAGATTCTCACACATCTAACCATGGCAAAGTTATCTGTAGTGACACACCATCCAAGACTGATATGGTATGTTCAATTCTACAACATTACAGCCAACGTATCTCAAAAAAGAGAGGCCTGCAAAAAGCCTTTCACCCCACTGTTACAGATTAGCCTTTTTCTTGCATGCTGCATTTGTTCAGCCTAATAGTAAATTAGAAACTTAATTTAAGTTTCTAAATCAGTTCTAGATACAAAAACAGTTGAGAGAGACAACTATGCAGTAAATGACCACTCAACCCAGAAACACAACTGTTTTGCCAAAGAAATACATCACTCCTTAGAGGTGTCAAATCAATTTAAAGGCAGCATGGGTTATCAGGAGACCTGTGTAACATGACCAGAAGCAGAACTGTTTGTTTTCCTGGAAGTGGGAGCTTTCCCACTCTTTTGCCCCACAAGTGGATGACAGCAGAGCTGTGACCCTGTCCCATGCTCAGCTGTGCTGCCCAGGTGACTCACCCTGCTGAGCTGGTCAAGGAGTCTTTGGTTCTGCTCAGAGAGTTCCTGGACAGCACGTGTTTTCTCCCGGTCAGCTTCGCGCAGGTGGACCTGCTGCTTCTCCAGCTCGTCCTGCAGCTGCTTCACGTCACTCTCCAGTTCAGACACCCTTCCTTCCCATTCTCCTTCCTTGTTCTCAAATCGCCGCCGCAATTCATGTTTCTCTTGTTCCAGGTGCTAAATGATGGGGGAGAAGAGGTTAGGAAGGGAGGGAAAAAAGGTGAATGTCTCCTTTTCCTCATCTATGCTAGGGCTAAAACCTTGTGCAGGAAAGAGAATGGTGCTAGAGCGTGACAATGCCATGAAGATGGCAATTCCACATCACTGGCACTAAAGCCGTTTTCCATTTCCAGCAACTGGCCTGTCCTTTGCCTCTGGAGTTCAGCACATTGAATTTTCACTGAAATAACTGCCAAAAGAGTAAAGCAGGCTGCATGTCAATAGGCAGAATATATAGGTCAGACAGAGCAATCGATTTAGCAGAGCCCATCTTAACTGCAAAGCAGTATTTCAGTGGTCAGTGTCATAATTCTTTTGCAATTGCCTTTATAGTCAAAATACACAAACTGTACCCTTACTGTTGGTGAGGAATGTAGATGAGGCATCCTTGTTGTCATATGGGTCTCATGAACAACAGTTGAATCATCTATCCATTTGCTCTTTCTATTCCTGACCTAATTAGTTGTCTGAGAGTTTGACAGTGCACAGTAACTCCATTGTTTGATGCAGTCCACTCTGGAATGGCAATGGATGCAATGAACTGGTTGCTATAGACATTATGTATGTGCATATTCTGGGTTCAGGTTTCTTAGAAACCACTCTCAGTTCTACAGACTCTGCTCTGCTTTGGATTGGCTGGAAAATGAGGAACAGCACAAATCTGATGAAACAGGCTCAGTTAAATGAGGACTTGACTGAAACAGAGCTGCAAATCAGGTCAAAGTAGATTTATGTTCTTCCCATTTGAAACAATCCCTGCTCCAAAACTCTGAGTCTGAATTTCCCCTGGTGACTGAAGCCACACATTTACTTTCAGAACAGTCACAGACTGGGGACATGGGCACATCCCAGGATTAGCAGGGAAACCTGAAAAGCAGGAGTCCTGTCCTTGTTGGTTGTCCACTGATGCCCAAAATAATCTCCTGCCACTCTCTCTCAGATTCCCCAGTCTTTTAGAAATGTCTTAGAAAAGAACAGAAACCCACTGGGTGAAACACTGGTAGCACTTCCTACTTCCCCCAGGTGAATTGCTCCCTGGTGAACAATTCCCATGGCACTTCTGATAGGAGGGGAAAATAAAGCTGCTAGGCAGAAAAGAAAATTGCACTGCATTTATGTGAAGTGGCTTTTTATTGCTTGTTAGAAACACAGGCTGTGAGGGGGCTTTTTCCCCTGGGTTCCCATTGCTGATGACACACAGCCTCCCTGGCAGGGTCACTGTCACCTTCCTGAGCAGGTCTGTATGTCAAAACCCACCAGTTCCTCTCCAGCCCTCTGGTCTGTGTATTGCTAATCTTCCACCTTTTTTGCTCTGCCATGCAGATGCCATGTTTTCTCTTTCTTCACCTCAACCCCAAATTCTTTCCCATGCTCTTTCCAGCTCAGTGTAGCAGCACTTAGCTTGTGCCCTTCTAAATCATTCTGCAAATTCCCAACTTACATGAAAAACCCTTAAATATGAGGGAAGGTTGATTAAAAACAGTGCTCCACAGCAGGGGATTTCCCCGTGTTTCAGAAACTAAAAGAGTGAGCATCCTTGCAAATGAGAGTTAAGCAGTAATATAAATATTTTAATGCAATAGGTAGGTATGAGATCCCAGCACTTGGCCCATGACAACCATTGCAAAAAAATCTTGTTTGTAGTCCAAGCGTGGCTGAAGCAGCCACAATTTCACTTTTAGCGGCACACTGAAAATTCTGTCTTTTATGGCTCTGCCTCTTTCACTGCTAGGCAACGTTTAGAAAGATCCAGGGCCTTCTCTAAATGTAAAATGGAACTTCAGCCTGCAGAGGAGCAGCACTGCAGCTGAAGTGACCCAGACACCCAAATGTGATTTAGAAGCCACTGATAAGACTTGTCAATCATTTAAAAAGCACTTTAATCCTTCACTGCAAAAGAAAATCTCCATTAGACACAGCCCACATAAATGGCCATCACAAAGGCTGGAGTTAGGGGAAGGTGAAGAATATCAAGTTTATTCTGTTGTGACAGAGAAACCAGAACAGTGCAGTGGGTCACAGAGAGGCTGAATAACCCAGATGAGCTGTGTTTAGTCCCTCCTGCCTCTGCTAGCAGCTGTCTCCCCTGGCCTGCCTTCACCCCACCACCTGCAGGGCTGCAGATCTGGAGAGGGGATTTCTGCATGTAGTGCTGATAGGGCAAACTGCTGTCCTCAGTAAGGGAGTTCTTCTTTCCTAAGTGTCTCTCCATTCACAAGCTGCTCATTGATTTTTACACAGAACTGCTTTCTAGAAGATGTTTTCTTCTGAAAACAGCTTCTCTTCAACTTAACTGAGCTGGGCTGGTCCTCATCTAAAGAGATGAAAGTAAGGGGGGAGTTTCCCAACTGATATAGAGCGTTCATACTGTAAAACACTTGGACACAGCAGGCTCCTTTGTGTCAGAGGAACAGCAGTATTAACCGTTTTAATCCCCTATAGAGGATAAAACTCCCTACAATCACATAGCAGAATTTATTACAGAACTTCAATTTCATGATTAGAAATGGATTTACATTCAGGCTGTGAAGTGAAAGGTTTGCCAGAGTAGGTGTATGGCAGGAATGCTGTACCTCGACAATGAACCCACAAAACTAGAACATATTTAATCCTGAGGCACTAGGTACTAGAAGACTAGTACCTTGGCTGTTGTGAAATGGAGAGGCTTCACTGAGCTCTTGTAACCAATTCTGAACTGTGAACTGGGAGAAAAATATCTCCTCCTAAGTGCTACTTAAACATCATTGTATCAGGTTGTCATCAAGGATCTCATCTGAGACTTTGCTTCTTGTCACATCAGAAAGTTCTCAGCATAGGGAAGGAGGGAACAACTCCGTGTCCTTCCTCTCTACTCCTCGGAAATCAAAAAGCTTATTGTGAAATTTTATTCACTTCAGTGGCAACAGGAGGAGGCCAAGATTTAATCTGCAGAGGCTGGGATTATCAAGCTTGTGTTTTTTAGAAGATTAATGTTGAAATTTGATTTTTCATGTGAAGCAGCACTGGGTTAAATTTGCCAAACCCAGTGGAAAAAACCTGACCCTTAAGCAGATAACACTAACTCCTATCAGATGGGTAGCCTGGAAAATAGCAATGTATTATTTCACTGGGAAGTTAGGGTGAAAGTAATGGGATGAAAATATGTAAACAGTTGGTTGTGTTTACAATCTCTTCATTTACCTCCTGAATAAGCCTGTGAGACCAGAGGTAAACCATTCATGGGATGCTATTTAAAGTACTACAAAGTCATAGTTTCTCCCTTTCACCTCTACCTTTTGCAAACAGTGAGTGGTATTTGAGGCTCCTGAACTCCCTAAGAGGCAGCTCAGTGGGTACCTAAACTTTTGCATTTTTCCTTTAATGGTAGGAAAGATTCTACTCCAACTCCTAAGGAAATCCATGTCAGCACAACACCACATATGTCTGTTCTTGCTTAAAGATCAACCTGGAAACATTCACTCTGGCAAATTTTAATACTCTGGGAAATTCTAATCTGATAAACAGAGCCACTAAGCAACACTCTGAGCAAATGTCACCTTCACTGTTTTTCTATTAGAATAGCAAAGGCAGAGAGATTCCCCTGCATAGAGGAAGGGATCAGCTAGGGTAAAGTGACAAGTTTAATAATAGAGAGGAATTTCTGTCAGGAGAACAAAAGGCATACAGTAATTTCACAAATCCTCTTCAACTTGAGAAATGTTAAGTCCGTGAGGAAGGAATACAGGAATATGCAGGACTGTACAGAAAGGACTGGTCAAGGGCTGTGACTTGAAATATGAATGTTAATCCAGCACTGTTCAAACTCTCTCCAGAAAGGTGAGAGAGGCTCATCTCAGCCTTCTAAGCAGTATTACTTACTGGAAGAAATACAATTTCAAGAGTACCTCTGAGGAAGCGTGAATAATAGTGACTCTCTCATAACTGTGCAAGACAGCTGTTCCAAAAAAAGCTGCCTGCACAAGTATTTTTCTTTGTAATAGCTCTATTTTATCTTTAAAAATCAATAAGTAGCTCAACCCACCGAGTTCCTGGCAAACAGCTCTCTCCAGATACCTGTAGGCATTTTTCAGAGCAAACAGCTAACAGCGATGTGTCACTAAGGCTTATCTCCTGCCATGCCTAAAGCCTTAGCTGCAACAGCTTAAGTATAAGGGTCACATATGCTCTGTAGCTCAGTACCTGCTGTGGAAATTTACCTTCCGAGGTATTTCTGTGACGAGATGAGCTGAACACATCCCTCCCAGGTGGTCCTGGGGCAGAGCAGCCCCCCCAGGAGCCTCCGGAGCGCGGTGCTGCAGCCCGGCCCCGGCCCCACATGCCGGCTCTCGGCCGGGGGGAGCTTTGCCTCCCCCAGGCCTCGCAGGCATGGCTCAGAACCCTTCTTTCCCGTCACGGCCACAGCGAGTCCCGTGGGCTGGCCGGCAGGGCCTGCGCCCGCCGCCCGCCCCCGGCGCTCGCCGGGGAAGGGGCCGCGTTGCGCGGGGAGACCCCGCGGGCCGGGGCCGGGCGGGCGGAGCGCAGTGGGACCTCACCTCCAGCTTGTCGGTGAGTTCCTTGTGCATTCTTTCGTACTGCCGGCTCATGTCCTGGTTGCGCTCCAGCAGCGCCTTGCCGAGCCGCGCCGCCAGCACCAAGTCCTTCTCCTTCTGCCGGATCAGCGAGAGCAGCTCGGGGTCGCGGGCGGCGGCGGCGGGAGGCGGCTCCGGCGGCTCCCCGGCGGCGGCCAGCAGCGCCAGCTCCTCCTCCAGGGCCAGCTCTAGGGCGGCGGCCCCGGGCGGCTCCATGCCGCCGGCGCTGTCCGCCTCCGCCGGTGCTGACCCGGCGGCGGGCAGGCGCAGGCACGGCGCCGACATGGCCCTGTGCGCCGCCGCCGCTCCGCACACGTACAAGGGACGGCTTTA